>JAXCGZ010013527.1:57500-85351 GCA_037179515.1 Halocaridina rubra | reverse complement strand
ATATATATAAAACTGTTTAATTATAATGTATATGTAAATTATGTTTGCATTCTTGAGTTTATGAAATAAACATATTTGTTTACCTTTATTATCAGTTAGGTATATTCAATATTTAGTTACTAATTATAGTTGTAAATATGATATATTTTGTTTAACATGCTTATTCTTGACTAATCCAATATGCTAAAATAAAATACATATATACATACGTTATCGTCAATAATATCCTCACACTCCTCCTCATCTAATATACTTAAGGAATCGGAAGGCAGTTCTTGGTCTATCAGGAAAGACATATCTTCATAATGCCATAATGAAGTCTCTGAAATATCATCTCTCCCTACCAGATCTCTTCGATGAAGTAATTTTGTCAGTTCCTTCTTGAAGTTGGTTCGTAAAATGTTGAATTTTTTCTTGACATCTGCAACAGTTGCATCCTGATATCTCTCCTGATATTTGGCCAATAAAGTTTTATGATCTAAATTTTTATTGTTGCTGTTACTGTAGTCTGGTGATTTAATATTCCAAAGAGAGGGAAGGTCTCTGTAGAGCCCGTATGCATTCCACCAAAATTGCTCTCTCCTCGTCCCTCTTGGAGCTCGACATGTTTACAGTTGAACGACTTGAGTGAAAGTGACATTTATTGTCAATCTCACCCTCACACTACACAATGGTTGAATGAGTCAATTACATTGACAATGTCATTTCAAAATCATCGACGACCCTTCAATCTTTACCTCAGACTATCAATTTTAATGACAATAATGGGGTTATTGTCAATAAAATGGACTAGTGTGTGACCACCCTAATGCTTGATGACAGAAGCCTTATCAGGTGTCTGTTTGTTCTGAAACTTAGTCCCTTATGTTCATGGTATCTTATGTTAATGACTTCTTAGACGAGCCATAATATGCCAATTGGCAAATTGGACACTTAAAAATATGTACAACCAATGAACAGAAGGGTTGAGGTAGTTTTCTTTATGATTTAAAAAGGTTTTAAGTTTAAAGTTTTTATAAAATACTAAATTAGGGGTAATTTGTGGTTAATATCTATTAAATAAATTTGTGATTTCATATATAAGAAAGGAGTTCATAATGTTATCCATGAATGGGAATATGAAAAATACTTTGTGTTTCTGTAGTCCATATGTTATGGGTTTTGGAGAAAACGTCTTGTTTAAGGAAGTTCTTAATGATCTGTTTATCATATTAGGAGTAAAACCATTTTGTATAAAGAATTTATCAGAATGGACACTTCATCAAATTTAATGTAGGTGGATTTTAAGCGAAATACCTAGTAAAGAGTGTGCACAATGTGTTGTTTTTGTATAGTTCCTGGCACTCACTTAAAAAAACTCATATTTCCATGCCCGTGAAACATGATTTGCGGTAAATACTAACTTCAAATTTATTGTTTCTTTTCTTTAGCATTAGATCTAAAAAGGGGATTTGATTATTATTTTCAATTTCCATACTAAAATTAAATTTATGTTTCTTATTTATGTAATTCAAAATTTTTTCTTCACTATGACTGTTCTTCACTTCAGATATTATAAATGTATCATCAACATATCTCCTATAGAACAACAGGGCACTCATTTAAGAATTGTCTCTCGTGGTGAGATAAAAAAAAATATTTGTCAGTGGGGCAGACAAGGGATTACCCATGGCCAAACCATCTACTTGATTGTAAAAAAGTCTCGTGGAACATGAAGAAGGAATCACCAACAGCAAGTTGAAACATCTGTTTGAATTCGTTTTTTGACATACATCTAAAGCCTCCATCACTGAATATTAAGTCTGTGGTTATGTCATTACTTCATTTACTGAAACATTTGTGCATAAGGATATTATGTCATAACTTGTAAGGAGTGCATTTTCATTTAATTCATGTTCATTAATTCCGAATATATTTCATGAGAATTATTAAGGCTGAAGTGATTCTTTGAATATTTTTCGATGTGGGGAAGAATAAATTTGGATAAGTTATAGTTGTGAGTTCTGAAGGAGGATAAAACGGGTCTTAATGGGACATTCGGCTTGTGCACTTTTAGGAGACCATGCATTATTCCTGGGTTTGATCCAGTTGCATACATTTGTTTGTATTCGTTTTCTGTGATGTTTCTGGATGCATGCATTTTCTTCAAGAACCTATTTACTTTATCTTCTAACAATAAATGATGCATTGTTGGATCACAAGGATCTACTTGTTTAAAGGTTGAAGCATCATTCAGAATGTTAAGCATATTCGATACATAATCATTCTTATTCATAATGACTATTCCTCGTCCTTTGTCAGGTCTACAGATAATTAAACCCTTGTTCTTTTTAAGATTATTAAGTATTTTGAAGTCATTTGTTGTAGAGATGTTTACTACATTTTGGGATATCTTTTTTAGTAAGGATATAGTGTTATTTGAAATAACAGTGAGATCAGCATACATTTTCTTTTCATTATTGTTTTTATGAATGGGTGATCCTATTAGTTTGTTCACCATTGACTCATACATACATATAAATCAAATTTAGGAAATTTTGGTGAAAAACAGTGATCAACACCAAAAGACAAAAGCCATTTTTCTCTTCTTGTAAGGAGTCTATAAGAAAAAAATAATTATAACCTTAGAGTCGAGGGATAGAGGTTTATAAAAAGTTCCCAAATCATGTAATTGGAGTGAATGAGTTAAAGAGATCTGATTTTTGTAATTGTCAACACTTTTGTGAATAAAATGTAACACGTGATTATAATATAGAAATGATAGTTTGTCTCTAACAATATCGTGAGCTGCTAATAGTTTATTATATAAAACATCAACTTGTTTTCTTTTTTGTTCCAGTTCACTCTCCAAACGATATTGTCGCCATTCATAGTAAAATTTCTTTCTCTCAAGCTGTTTTCTATATAGCTTAAAACGTAAAAATTTTGGAATCACACTGTAAAGCATACATCTTTCTAAAAATAAAACATCAAGTTTTGCCTTCTCCCACATTTGCAGACACTTCTTGAATTACCTAAATAACACACATGACAAAATTAATTTTAGTATGGAAATTGAAAATAATAATCAAATCCCCTTTTTAGATCTATTGCTAAAGAAAAGCAACAATAAATTTGAAATTAGTACTTATCGCAAATCATGTTTCACGGGCATAGGAATGAATATTTTAAGTGAGTGCTATGAACTATACAAAAAGAACACATTGTGCACACTCTTTACTAGGGCATTTCGCTTAACATCCACCTACATTAAATTTGATGAAGTGGCCTTTCTAAATAAATTCTTCATACAAAATGGTTTTACTCCTAATATGATAAACAGATCGTTAAGAACTTTCTTAAGGGGGGTTTACACTGTCAAACGGTTCGTCGAACGCGGTTCGACAGACAAGTGTTTGAAGTGATGTTCGAACTTGTGAATAGAGTATTTGGTTGTCGAACACGTTCGACAAACGTGTTCGACAACCAAATACCTCGTTCACACGTTCGAACATGACTTCAATCACTTGTCTGTCGAATCGCGTTCGACAAACCGTTTGACCGTGTAAACCGCCCTTTAAACAAGACGTTTTCTCCAAAACCCATAACATATGAACCACAGAAACACAAAGTATTTTTCATATTCCCATTCATGGATAACATTACAGACTCCTCTTCCACAAAGTACTCCTAATTTAGTATTTTATAATAACTTTAAACTTAAAACCTTTTTAAATTATAACGAACAACTACCTCAACCCTTCTGTTCACTGGTTGTATATAATTTTAAGTGTCTAATTTGCCAATTGGCCTATTATGGCTCGGCTAAGAAGTCATAAACAATAAGATACCATGAACATAAGGGGCTGAGTCTCAGAACAAACAGACACCTGACAAGACCTCTGTCATCAAGCATTAGGTAACATTGCCATGAAAAATGCTAGTGTGATTTCTCAATAAGCAATTTTAAAATAGCTTACAAAGGAAAAGATGACTCTGAAATTAGAATTGTAGAATTATTTTTTATTTAAAAGGGAGAACCCCGAATTAAATTTAGATTGCTCAAGCTATCCTTTAAAAATATTCTAATGTGGTTCATTGCAATAACTTTTAAACATTTTTCGTATTATTGATTTGATTCTTATATGGATATGTATATACATGTAATTTTTTCTTTTTATTAATTGTTATTATTTCTTTGTAAATATATTGAGTTTTGCATTTTTGTTCTGTTTTTATAGGTGTAGGCATGAATATGAACTCAGTGCAAGTTTGAAACGTTAGAAGATAGAGTAGAAGACAATTGGAATAAAGAAAAAAATTTAATATGTACTGGCTGGTGATCGTTCTACAATTCCTTCTAATAATAATAATAATAATAATTATAATAATTATAATAATGATAATAATAATAATAATAATAATAATAATAATAATAATAATAATAATAATAATAATAATAATAATAATAATAATAATAATAATAATAATTTATAATAATAATAATAATAATAATAATAATAATAATAATAATAATACTAATAATAATAATAATAATAATAATAATAATGTCTTGTCATTATTAGCGTGCTGTGTTTAACAATCCATTGTAATCATTACCAGGTCCGGTATATGTTATGCAGTTTGCAAATAACCGAAATTTTACAGTTATCGAAAGTGATGATAACTCGTCTCCATTATGTCTTTGCGATAACCATTTTGAACCATCTCCATTGTATCGTTGTGCTAACATTTTAGACCTTTCACATCATCTTGATTTAATCATTTATAATGACTTAGAGTAATGTAAATAGATCGGATAGCTACAGGCAGCTCAAAAGCTTTCTAATTTGTTTTTCTTGGAAGATTATTATCAAATTCCTACTTATCCTGAGTAATGTACTCAGTAATTTCTTTTTTATTTAAATATTTAGCCCTTGATTTTCACTTTCTTAAAAAATTTCAGTTATTAACTATTATAAGAATATATCTAATCAGTGTCATACTTTTCTAGTCACTTAGCTCATCTACAGATTTACATCCTTTTTGTCAGATTTAAACTGACCCAGAGAATGGTGATCATTGTTGTTTTCTTTATTAGTTTTCTTATCTTAATTGTATTAAAGAGAACCGTTTCCAACATCCAGTATCATTTCGTTTGTGTGCACATTATATGTGTGATCTGATTTGTGATATAAGAAGATTTTGGTCTGTCAGGAAGGTGAAATAGTTGCAGATGAGATTGTAAATAAGAGGTATCATTAAGTCATCTTTCATAATAATTCATTGCAGTTATTGCAATTTATTGTCAAAGTAGGAATACTTTGAGGTCTTCTCAACTCATATGATATTTTGTTGGATATTTTTATTGAACTACTATTCTTTTAAGCTGTTAAACGGTGGGCTTCCATCGGTCCTAAGGCGGAGTGGAACACAATATCTGCTGAACATCCTGACAACTCTTGAAGCCGACGTAGCATTTACCAGGAATGACTTCTCAGCGAAAGAGATTTTAGTAAAATTATGATATATATATATATATATATATATATATATATATATATATATATATATATATATGAATCATTTTTACACCGACCGAGACTTGAACCTAGGAATTATTCTTACTACGTCAAGGCGCTACCAACTACACCACAATAGGTTAAAAGGAAACAGACTTTATGGTTTATATCTGCTATAGTAGGAATGAACGCATTCTATCTGAATGCCACTATGTTCATATTACAGTTTCCCCAACCTCACTCATGGTTTCATTTTCGCATTTAATTCAACTCCCAATCTCATTCGAAACCTACAATAACCATATAAGCACATTACATATGTGAAAACATGAATCATTTTTACCCTGACCGGGATTGAACATAGGACTTATAATTACTAAGTCAAGGTGTTACCAACTACACCACAGAAGGTTAAAAGGAAACAGACCTTATAGCTTATATCTGCTATAGTAGGAATGAATGCATTCTATCTGAATGCCAGTATGTTCATGTTACAGTTTCCCCAACCTCACTCGTGGTTTCATTTTCGCATTAAATTCAATTCACAATCTCATTCGGGACCTACAATAACCAAATAAGCGCATTACATATGTGAAAACATGAATCATATTTACCCCGACCAGGACTTGAACCTAGGACTTATAATTACTAAGTCAAGGCGCTACCAATTACACCACAGAAGGTTAAATGGAAACAGACCTTATAGCTTATATTTGCTATAGTAGGAATGAATGCATTCTATCTGAATGCCACTTTGTTCATATTACAGTTTCCCCAACCTCATTCGTGGTTTCGTTTTCGCATTTAATTTAACCCCCATTCTCATTCAGGACCAACAATAACCAAATAAGCACATTACATATGTGAAAACATGAACCATTTCTACCCCGACCAGGACTTGAACCTAGGACTGATAATTACTAAGTCAAGGCGCTACCACCTACAGCACAGAATGTTAAACATAAACAGACCTTATAGCTTATATCTGCTATAGTAAGAATGAATGCATTCTATCTGAATGCCACTATGTCCATATTACAGTTCCCCCAACCTAACTCGTGGTTTCGTTTATGCATATAATTCAACTCCCAATCTCATTCGGGACCAACAATAACCAAATAAGCACATTACATATGTGAAAACATATATATATATATATATATATATATATATATATATATATATATATATATATATATATATATATATATACACACACACATATATGTATATATATATATATATATATATATATATATATATATATATATATATATATATATATATATGAATCATTTTTTTATCCCAACCGGGACTTGAACCTAGCACTTATAATTACTAAGTCAAGACACTACCAACTTCTCCCCAGAAGGTTAAAAGGAATCCAACCTTATAGCTTATGTCTGCTATATTTAGGAATGAACGCATTCTATCTGAAAGACACTAAGTTCATATTACAGATTCACCAACCTCACTCATGGCTTCATTTTTGCATTTAATTCAACTCCCAATCTCATTCAGGTCCAACAATAGCCAAATAAGCACATTACATATGTGAAAACATGAATCATTTTTACCTCAATAGGGACTTGAACCGAGGACTTATAATTACTAAGTCAAGGCGCTATCAACTACACCACAGAAGGTTAAAAAGAAACAGACATTATAGATTACATCTGCTATAGTAGGAGTAAACGCATTCTATCTGAATGCCACTATGTTCATTTTACAGTTTCACCAACCTCACTCGTGGTTTCATTTTCACATTTAATTCAACTCGCAATCTTATTCGGGACCAACAATAACCAAATAAGCACATTACATATGTGAAAACATGAATCATTTTTAACATATAAAATATGCTTATTTGGTTATTGTTGGTTGAGAATGAGATTGGGAGTTGAATTAAATGTGAAAACGAAACCACGAGTGAGGTTGATGAAACAGTAATATGAACAGTGGCATTAAGATAGAATGCATTCATTCCTACTATAGCAGATATAAGCTATAAGGTCTGTTTCCTTTTAACCTTCTGTGGTGTAGTTGGTAGCACCTTGACTTAGTAATAATAAGTCCTAGGTTCAAGTCCCGGTTGGGGTAAAATTGATTCATGTTTTCGCATATGTAATGTGCTTATTTGGTTATTGTTGGTCCCGAATGAGATTAGGAGTTGAATTAAATGAGAAAACGAAACCACGAGTGAGGTTGGAGAAACTGTAATATGAACATAGTGGCATTCAGATAGAATGCGTTCATTCCTACAATAGCAGATATAAGCTATAAGGTCTGTTTTCCTTTAACCTTCTGTGGTGTAGTTGGTAGCGCATTGACTTAGTAATTATAAGTCTTAGGTTCAAGTCCCGGTCGGGGTAAAAATTATTCATGTTTTCTTAATGTAATATGCTTATTTGGTTATTGTTGGTCCCGAATGAGATTGGGAGTTGAATTAAATGCGAAAACGAAACCACAAATGAGGTTGGGGAAAGTGTAATATGAACATAGTAGCATTCAGAAAGAATGCATTCATTCCTACCATAGCATATATTAGCTATAAGGTCTGTTTCCTTTTAATCTTCTGTGGTGTAGTTGGTAGCGCCTTGACTTAGTAATTATAAGTCCAAGGTTCAAGTCCCAGTCAGGGTAAAAATAATTCATGTTTTCACATATGTAATGTGCTTATTTGGTTATTGTTGGACCCGATTGAGATTGGGAATTGAATTAAATGCGAAAACGAAACCACGGGTGTGGTTGGGGAAACTGTAATATGAACATAGTGGCATTCAGATAGCATGCATTCATTCCTACCATAGCATATATAAGCTATAAGGTCTGTTTCCTTTTAATCTTCTATGGTGTAGTTGGTAGCGCCTTGACTTAATAATTATAGGGCCTAGGTTCAAGTCCCGGTCGGGGTAAAAATGATTCATGTTTTCACATATGTAATGTGCTTATATATATATATATATATATATATATATATATATATATATATATATATATATATATATATATATATATATATATATATATATATATATATATATATATATATATATATATATATATATATATATATATATATATATATATATATATATATATATATATATATAAATATATATATATATATATATATATATATATATATATATATATATATATATATATATACATATATATATATATATATATATATATATATATATATATATATATATATATATATATATATATATATATATATATATATATGAACATAGTGGCATTCAGACAGAATACGTTCATTCCTAATTATAGCAGATAAAAGCTATAAGGTTGGATTCCTTTTAACCTTCTCTGGTGCAGTTGGTAGAGCCTTGACTTAGTAATTATAAGTCCTAGGTTCAAGTCCCGGTCGGGATAAAAATAATGATTCATGTTTTCACATATGTAATGTGCTTATTTGGTTATTGTTGGACCCGAATGAGATTGGGAGTTGAATTAAATGCGAAAATGAAGCCACGAGTGAGGTTGGAGAATCTGTAATATGAACATAGTGGTATTCTGATAGAATGCATTCATTCCTAAGTATAGCAGATATAAGCTATAAAGTTGGATTCCTTTTAACCTTCTGTGGTGCAGTTGTTAGCACCTTAACTTAGTAATTATAAGTCCTAGGTTAAAGTCCCGGTCAGGGTAAAAAAAAAAAAGATTAATTTTTTCACATATGTAATGTGCTTATTTGGTTATTGTTGGACCCGAATGAGATTGGGAGTTGAATTAATTGCCAAAATGAAGCCACGAATGAGGTTGGGGAATCTGTAATATTAACATAGTGGCATTCAGATAGAATGCATTCATTCCTAAGAATAGCAGATATAAGCTTTAAGGTTGGATTCGTTTTAACCTTCTGTGGTGTAGTTGGTAGTGCCTTGACTTAGTAATTATAAGTCCTAGGTTCAAGTCCCGGTCAGGGTAAAAAAAAATGATTCATGTTTTCACATATGTAATGTGCTTTTTTGGTTATATATATATATATATATATATATATATATATATATATATATATATATATATATATATATATATTTATATATATATATATATATATATATATATATATATATATATATATATATATATATATATATATATATATATATATATATATATATATCATAATGTTACTAAACTTTGTTGGCTAGGAGTACTACAGTCTTTTGCAACCTACAATAGAGTAAAGAGATTGTATTAGCATGCTTAAAGACATAGACGACATGTCTAGTGATGAATTTTTATGATCAATAACCAAAAAAATATATCCAGTAATCCATAAGCACGTCTCCAAAGACTCTTTTGAAGATTTGATGAAATAAGCACGAATAATAGTTTGAATAGCATTGACATGGCTATGTTAACCATCAACCTACATTCTTAGCAAAGTATAACTTTGCTGAAGATTACAGTTAAATGCGGAGTGAGAATATTATATATTCAAGTGTTCAATAATATTGATTTTCATAATGATGCCAACTGGACAAAGCAACGAATTTAAGAATAATAATAATAATAATAATAATAATAATAATAATAATAATAATAATAAGCCTTTATTTTATTTTCTATAATTAACTGAAGTATTTGATTCTGTTTGTGGGTGTAAGGCATTATATGTTAATAGTGTTTAGATTATCGATTGTGCTTTAACTATGACAAGTCATTTGCTGATACCGGAACATTTGTATCCCTAATGGTTATATATATTTCTACTGCAGTTCTGAGTTTTCGGCAAACATTTAGAAAGATTTGCTATTTGTGAATGGGAGAGTGGATCAAGCTAATATAGCGTGCTACAGCTTCATGCCCTATTACTACACTAATTTATTGCCCTGTAAATCTTGGAGAATGTTGTGGGGTACCAATCAGTTGCAAGCCTTACACCAACCCAGATGTACTGTTTTAGGCTTATAGACTGATCCATGCTAAATCATGGCACCATTTCAGGTGTGATTTGTTTTTTAGATGCTTGTGGATAAAATAATTGATACTCTATTGTGCTGCTGTATCATTATTTTTCACTTTTATTGCATTGTTATGTCTGAATGTCTTTCTATAGCATTTGAATATAAGAGTCCAGATTAGCTGTGTTTGTTCGAGTACCACATAGATGTCTGTCATGGTCTTAAGTTAATCGAAGCCGCCAAGATAGATGGTTGGCCAGTATACCCCCAATGAGTTTCTTAGTTTGATCGTTGAAAAAAAATTAGAAAGAACATTAAATAAATAATAACTGATATCAAAATATATAATATTTGAAAGCAGCGACGTAGCATATAGAATTTACACTGTCATGCAAAGACTTTTTCAATTAATGTCGCTTTTTCTAGCTCTCCCCATTTACCTTTTTTAAGCATTTTTGCGATGAAATGATAAGAGGTAATCAACGTTTGTTGTATGAGTAATAATTATTTTTCACCTCTTTGCCTCCACGAAGGTTCTCGTGAGAAATCAATAGCTTACCGTGTACATGGTTAAGGACCCTGCAGTGATCGACGTAATAGATTATGTATGGACTGTTGCAGCTGTGTCCTCTATTACTTGAAAAGTTCCTTCTGACATAAATCTGCCTAGGTGCAGCTGTGCAATTTGAGTCCGCTCCCTAAAGATCCAACGCATTAATGTTAGAATATTGTATTCTTTCTGGCTTTTAAGCTTGTTTTAATATTTTAAAATAAAAATAAGCGTTCGAGACAGATTCATATATTACAAATGCTGTCAATAACCTTATCATTTTCCTTAAATGTAATGAAAATATAAATAGATACTTAGGATATGATATTCTAATCGGAGTGTTGTGCCTTCTCTGAAAGACATTTAAATTAAGTTTAATTTGAAGAATATTTTGAAGACCTAGCCTTTCCTCACTACGTCAAGAAAAAATTTCTCACTACTTTATGGTTAATGGTGAACCTGTTTGGTTCTTGATTGAATTCAAGAACCAAAAACTTAAGAAAATAGGGTCAGGAATGGCATTCTGTCTGAAAAGTATAAGCCAAAACAAGCACCACCCTCCTTGAGCCTAGTGTGAAACAGCAATCCCATCCTCATTTTGGATAGCTACGGTAAAAAAAAAAATATTACATAACATTATCAAGCTATAGCATTCGTAATTATTATGGAGCTAAGAAAATAAAGAATAAAAAGTGGAGCAAATTAGAGGAAAAAAATATGAAATCAACCAAAAAAAATTACCTTACATTATACAACAGAGTATATATTTAGCTCATATGGGCTTTTGAAAAGAGAGAAACTTCTCTCGTCAACAATATCACACACAGCAGAATTGGCAAGGTTTTGGTCTAATGCCAATGCCATTTGAAAGTATTGTACTTTCTAACATTGTAGCAAATACTCACGGTATGTTTTACTTTTATGAGAACAATGTAAGCGCTCCCTCATTCAAAAATACTAATATATTCTGTTGCTCTCGAGTATGCTGGGAGAGTGGCAAATCGTTAATTGATTATAAGCTCTTCAGCTATAGATTAGTTATGATTTATATTTTATTACTTATATAGTCTACAAATCAGTGTGTTCTTACGATTAACAAACGTTGACAATGATTTTTTAAAGTTTGATATACATCTTATTGAAAAACATTCAAGTCTCAGAAATATAAGGAAATAATGTTTGTGTGTGTGATTACCTAATTGATTACCTAATTGTGTTTACGGGAAAGAGCCCAAAGCTCGTATCTTCCCGTCTCCTGATCGGTTCCATTTTATACTTAGTGATACTTATCATACATGTCCTTAAAACTATGGATTGAGATAGCATTAACTACCTCCTCGCTTAGCGAATTCCAATTATCAACTACTCTTACACTGAAAAAGTATTTTCTTACATCCTGCAAAGAAGTGTGTGTGTGTGTGTGTGTGTGTGTATATATATATATATATATATATATATATATATATATATATATATATATATATATATATATATATATATATATATATATATATATATATATATATATATATATATATATATATATATATATATATATATATATATATATATATATATATATATATATATATATATATATATATATATATATATATATATATATATATATATATATATATATATATATATATATATATATATATATATATATACATATATAATATATATATATATATATATATATATATATATATATATATATATATATATATATATATATATATGTAGTGTGTGTGATTACCTAATTGTGATTACCTAATTGTGTTTACGGGAAAGAGCCCAAAGCTCGTCTTCTTTTCCATTTATAGTTCTACCTATTTTAGTGTCGTCTGCGAATTTACTTAGGTTACTACTGATATCCGAATCCAGATCATTTAGATATACGATGAATAATAGGGGACCCAGTACCGAGCCTTGTGGTACCCCGCTAGTAACCGAGCCCCACTCTGATTTCTCTCCATTTATGCAAACCCTCTGTTTTCTGTCTTTTAACCATTGTTTGATCCATCTGAGAACAGCTCCTCCTATACCATGAGCTTCTAACTTTTTAACTAATCTTTTGTGAGGAACTCTATCAAAAGCTTTGCTAAAATCTAGATATATTGTATCATATTCTTTGCCACAATCTACTGCCTCGTAAACTTCTGAATAAAAAGACAGTAAGTTTGTAAGGCACGAAAAACCCTTAAGAAACCCGTGTTGTGAAAGTTTTATCAGTCCGTGTAATTCAAGATGTGCCCTTATTTTATTTGCAATTATGGATTCTAGAATCTTACCCACTGTTGACGTTAAACTTACCGGCCTATAATTATTCTTTTTAACTCGTTCTCCTTTTTTAAATATTGGTACCACATCTGCCAATTTCCACTCCATGGGTACCGATCCTAATTTTATTGAATTATTAAATAATGCAGTTAGTGGACAACTAAGCTCTTCCTTGCATTCCTTTAATATTCTAGCATATATTCCATCAGGTCCCGGAGATTTATGAGCCTTTAATTTATCTATTTCTTTTATTACCTCCTCTCTCGTAATATTTATTGAACTAAGTATTTTATCGGGACTGTCTCTGTAAATGGATTCTACTTCCGGAATATTTTCCAAGTTTTCATTGGTAAATACAGATAAGAAATAATCATTTAAACATGTACACATCACTTTATCGTCATCTGTGATATGGCCATTGGCTACTTCAATTGGTCCGACTTTTTCCTTAAATTTTGTTTGATAATGTTGATAAAACCCTTTAGGATTTTCTTTAGCTTCTCCTGCTGTTCTAACTTCGTATTTTCTTTTCGACTCTCTAAATATCTTTTTAACTTCCCTGTTTAACTGTATATATTGCTGCCTCACATGCTCTTCACCTCTTTTTAGTTTCCTGTATATTCCTCTTTTAATACCTATAAGATTCTTTATTCTATTGTTCATCCATTTAGGGTCATTTTTTCTTGATCTGCAATGTTTCATGGGAATATAGTCTCTGACTATTCTTAAGAGTCATGACAAAATTGTTATATTCCTCATCCAAATTTATATTAACTGAGGGACTGCTGTTCTTTCCTGTGAGAGAATTTAATGTATTGATCTTATCTTGTGATAATCCTTGGCATGTGGTACTCAAATTTCGGGGTAATCCGCTACCTGCGACCTGACCTGCTGGATTAACTACCCACATCTGTACCCCAGAAATCCCTTCCCATACCTCATTAGATAATTTAGTTTTTAAGCCCTCAAAATCTCCTGCTCTAAAGTTTGGAACAATATTCTTATTTTCCTTTATAGTTTCCTTGAAAATTATGTTAAATCTAATGGAATCATGGTCACTGTTGCCCAATTTTTCACCAACTTCTAAATTTGTAACCATATTCTCTCTATTACTAAGAACTAAATCTAGTGTATTCACCCCCCGTGTTGCTTCAAGTACATGCTGAGAAAGGAAATTGTCTTCTACTACTTCCAAAAACTCCTTAGAGCTACTATCAACTGTTATGGTTTCCCAGTTAATATGTCTAAAATTAAAATCGCCTACAATGCAAACTCTATTTGACCTGGTCACTTTAGAAATTTCATTGTATATAACTTGCGACTTTATATTGTCTAGATCATGTGGTCTGTAGACTACTCCTACAACTAGACTTTCTATATTATTTTTAATTTCAACCCATAAGGTTTCTGAATTTAGATTTGTCTTAATTCCAGACTTAATGCAGCTTCTGAGGCTATCTTTAATATACATAATTACCCCTCCCCCTCTTCTATCTGCACTACGATCAGCATTATAAAGTTTATATCCTGTAATTATGTACTCAGCTTTAAGGTGTTTGCTTTCTAAATTAATCCAACTTTCACTAATGCATATCATATCCGGTCTCTCACTACATACTATGGCTCTCAGTTCTTCTATCTTGTTACCTAAACTACGGCTATTTGTATAATATACTTTTAAACTTTCTCTAGCTTTACCCTTCTTGTGGCTATTCTTTTTGTTAATATTTGTTCTATGTAACAAATGGTTCTTATCCTTAGACTCCCAGTTATTTGACCCACTATTTACTGAACCCTTACTGACTAATTTCTCTGCACAAGTATTATTCATTTCATTATTTGTGTCTAACAAAACCCCCCTACCTCTCTGTCTATCATACCAGCCAATACCGAGACACCTGAATTAGAAAGATGCACTCCATCCCTTGCATACATATGCTTACGACTAGTGAAGTGATCCCACCCATCTATAAAACCTATATTATTCTCCCGACAGAAGACTTTCATCCTAGCCTTTACTCCTATAGCTCGAGACCACCACTCTGAACTTTGGCTAAGCCTAGGGAGAATACCACACATCACAGGAACTGCACCCCTTTTCCTGATCTTATCCAGGGCTTGTCTATACAACCTAATCAGCTCTTCACTTCTACCATCCTGCACGTCATTTCCCCCAGCTATCAAACAAACAACATCTTTTTTCTCAATCCAGCTATTTATTGACTCACCCACCTTCATCATACCTGCTCCAGGGAAAAAATATTTTCCTCTAACTCTATGCCTGAGTTTCCTGTCTACATATCTGCATAGTGAATCCCCTACAATTACCAAAGAACGAGACTTATCCGGAGGATGGGTTACTCCGACCTTGGGAGACTTACCTAGGCTCTTGACCTGAGAGCTTTTCCCACTTCCATTTCTACGATTGCTAGTACACCTATCTGACTCTATGGGTCCTGAAGAATTACTGCCGCCACTGTCACCTTCATCTCTAAGTGAACTAAATGAATTAGCAACTTGTAGTCTGAAAGTATCATTTTTCTTAAGAACCATCTTTGTTGAACCCTTATTCACAACTTTCCAGTCGTCTTCTCTATTCAATTGTCCCTTCCTGGTTAACACCTCTACCTTACCTCTCAGATCCCTGTTCTCCTCAGCTAAGGATCTGACCTCCTTCCTGACTGCGGCCAACTCATTTCTTAAATTAAAAATGAGTTTGCTTGCGTCAGACGAGGACAAATCCCCAGCACAGCCACAAACAGCACCAACAACGACACCACCACCAACACAACTACCACTAACACCACCAGCACAAAGAACACCACCACTCTCCATTGTACTAAGTATGGTCAAGACTAGAGCTACTGGAAGCACGTCCTCACTGGATGAAACCAGGAACTAAACTGTATGTATATACATACATATATATATATATATATATATATATATATATATATATATATATATATATATATATATATATATATATATATACATTTATTATGAATGCAGGAATTCAAATAGTAACAGAGACCATGTTAGAATGGGCATTATTAAGAAATATAGGTATAGAACTCTGTTCTTACTTCAAAATGCCAGTCTCAATTGTATATATACTGCTATTCCTGATTTAGTATTTTTATTTCATTTTTATTATTCTTATTATGACCATGATTATTAGTATTGTTATTATGATGTTGGCTGTTCTTGTTGCTATCACTCCATGGCCTTTTGCATAATTATTATTTTAGTAAATGCTATCAGCAGTAACCAAATTATTTGTATTTTTTATCTGGACTTCAAGCTTTTATGTTACTATAGTCACTGCTAATTAGAATATTTCTTTAGTGGCTGTTTTCAGCATTTCATGACTTTTCCGTTTTAAATCTATAGTATAGTAATGTTATGTATCAGTTACTCAGCTAAGTACTAAGTAATTTGGAATAATAATCTAATGGTGTAGACACATACTTTTAATTACCACCCTATTTCCAGGCAGCCCCGACCAGCAATTTTAAATTTTATTTTCACAAACCAGTCCCTTTTACCCATTAGAGAGATTGCAAGTGTCTGCAGATTCAGGGAGGCGAAGTATACCCTCTGACTGCAGACATATGGTCATTGTTTGTACGCAGAGGTCATATGTATTCATTCTTGCATTTGTACTAGTGACATTAGGCCCTAATTTCCGGCCCTAGAATATTTTTCAGCTAGTGGAGGGAGATGCGCCTTGTTGAGGAGGTGCGTGAGAGGTGGTCATAGGACCACCTCAATTTACACATACGAAGCCTCATCGTGAAGGAATGATACAACACCGAGAGTGTGGGTGGTACTGTGGGTGCTGTGGGTGGCTTGGATGGGGAGTTGACCAGGATCGGTGGTGCAGGGGTGGGGAGCGTGGGAGTGGGGGCGCGGGAGAGTGATATGTCATCACCCGCACCCCCTCCTACCGTGTCTCCTGCCACGGGAGCTATAAAACGCTCGCACCCTAAACCAATAAATGGCCGGAAGAACCTGGTAAGATTTGGTAGAAGTAAATGGTAGCTTGTAAGTCAGTAATGTAAAACTATTGTAATTTATTTCTTCACCATGGCTGTAAATAGATACCCCCCATACTATTCCATTAGTGACGATGAACTTATAAGGCTAACAAACAACGACAAAGTACTTCCCAATTATTTATGTATCAGTGAGCTTGATAAGATGATATTTAACCCACTTGATCTTGAAAATGACATAGAATTGTTTTTGAATAATATGAGAAACGCAACCAACACTTTTTCAATTTATATATACTTAAATGAACTGTATTCAAATTTAAATAAATCTAATGCATTTTTGGTTTTGTGCATGAACATTAGAAGTCTTGCAAATAATCTTCAAATATTTGTTGATCAATGTTTAACAGAAAATAATATATGTGATGTAATGGATTTTTGGGAGACTAGGCTGGATAATGATATTGAATCATTGTATTATATAACAGGGTACAATATGTTCACTCAGAACAGAGACAGGAGAGGTGGAGGTGTATGTATGTTTGTAGCTAATAAGTATAGCTCGAGTATTATAAAGGAGTGCAGTATAATGGAACGATTCATTGAATGTGTTAGTGTACAGGAACATAACGGTAAGGAAAATTGCTTCTTTGCATCTGTATAAAGACCACCAAAGGGGAACATGCCTGAATTCCTTGAAGCTTTACTGAAAGTATTTGATTTTGCAGTAAGAAAAAAGTACAAAACTATTTATTTATTCGGTGATTGGAACTTAGATTTGTTTAAAATAAATGATCAAAGAGTAACTGATTTTATAAACTTAATGTATTCACGTGGCTGCTTTCCAATAACTACTAAACCTACGAGAGTAACTGAAAATAGGCATCTCTAATCGATCATATCTGGACCACAAATCTTGAAGACAACATAAGTAATTACATAGTGTACACCGACATAACAGATCATTTCGCAGTATACTCCCAGTTTAAAAAAGAAGAACATAAATTTGATGCATATGTAGAAAAAAGACATTACTCTGATGATAACATAGCTAAATATACTAGAGATATATCACATGAAAAATGGCAACATATCATAAACCTAAATAATGCAAATGAAGATTTTAATAAATTTAACTGTACATTTAGAGATAAATTTCTAGACTGCTTTCCTCTAAGAAAATCGACTGTAAATAATAAAAACAACAGATGCCCACACATAACTGCAGGATTAAAAAATAGTATCAAAGAAAAACACTGATTAGAAAGTGTTGCATCAAAATGGCCTTTGTCTTTTGGAACCTGATATAAAGCTTAAAGGAACAAATTAGTAACACTACTCCGAGCTGTAAAAAATAAATATTTTCAGGATAAGCTTAAGAAGGAACAAGGAAACAGCAAGTCCACCTGGAATACAATAAACAGCCTAATGGGATGAAAACAAATTAATCATTC
Source organism: Halocaridina rubra (assembly GCA_037179515.1). Classification (NCBI taxonomy): domain Eukaryota; kingdom Metazoa; phylum Arthropoda; class Malacostraca; order Decapoda; family Atyidae; genus Halocaridina; species Halocaridina rubra. Next base: position 66,622 of record JAXCGZ010013527.1, on the reverse strand, counting down.
AAAGGATATCAAATTAAAAAATGATAATGACCACACTGCTAATATCTTTAATAATAATTTCTTAACTATAGCACAACCAACACAGGAACAACAGAATGTGCAACAAAACTCAAACCGACAGTTTCTTAATAATCCACCAGACTTTTCGTTTTACTTGTAGCCTGTAACAAGGGAGGAAGTCACTAAATATATAAAAACCTTAAAACCAAATACAGCGTCGGGATATGATGAAATTCCATCAAAACTACTCCAGGTCACTGCCCATTACATTGGTACCCCACTTACCCACATAATCAATCTATGTTTTCAGCAAGGATGTTTTCCAGACAAACTAAAATGTGCTAAAGTAATACTTATATTTAAGTCAGGCAATGTAGATGATGAAAATAACTATAGACCTATATCAATCTTACCGTCCTTAAGTAAAGTGTTTGAAAAAGCGATTGTTCACAGACTTAAAGAATTCCTTGAAAAATTCAACCTATTATCCGAAAATCAATACAAATTCCGTAATAATAACACCACTGAAAAAGCAATAATGAACTTTACAAGTGATGTTTATCAAAATTTGGAAAAAAAAACTGTTGCAGGGGTTTTCCTAGACTTGTCCATTTGACTCATTAGACCATGATATACTAATAGAAAAACTAACTTGTGTGGGTATTAGGGGAACACCATTACAGTTATTTAAGAGCTATTTAATAAATAGAAAACAAGCCGTATATTGTAATGGGAAAGCATCTTTGTTGCAAACTATTGAGAGGGGAGTACCACAGGGATCAATACTGCCCATTGTTATTTTTAGTTTATATAAATGATATTTCCAATGCCAGTAATAAATTCAAATATATTCTTTATGCAGATGACACCAACCTTCTCTTGCATGATAATAACCTTGACCACCTGCATTCTGTTTTAAATAGTGAACTAGAAAAAATTAACAACTGGGTCTCTTTTAATAAATTAAAGCTAAATGTTTCCAAAACTGACTATATCTTATTTCAAAATAGATCTGTAGTACACAATATTGGTCAAGTTAATATGAATGGGTATAAAGTTAAAAAAGTTGCTTGTAAGAAATTTTTGGGAGTAATTGTTGATGAAAATTAAGTTGGAAATATCATATTTAATCTGTCTGCTCAAAACTGTCCAAGACGTGTGAAATTTTGTATAAAATTCGCCATAACCTAACAAACGAGGCCTTAAAAAGCATATACTATTCCCTGTGTTATCCTCATATGCTCAAAACCAAAAATAGAGTCACCTAATACAAAATTTTAATAAGACCTATATTAATATACCCTCCAATACCGATGTGCATATTATCAAAATTTAACCTTTTGAAACTCCAAGCTATTCAGAATATAAATTTAAGAAGAATTCTCTCTGAAACACCACCATACATAGAGAGAATGGAAGAGATTCACAAGAGCCTAAAAGTCGAGCCACTTAATAAGTATATATTTAAATTGGCATCTAAAACCTTGAGAAAAATGGAAATCGACTTTCAAGAATTTCTTCAAGAAACAAACACCTTAAATAACGAAAGATACAGTGACCATCCCTGGTGGAAAAGAATTTTCCCAATATTATCAGGAAATCCACCAGAACCTGTATATACCAGATAAAGCAAAACTCGAGAACTCCCTATAAATTCCTAAATAATAACTAAAGGGAGTCATGTTAAGCTGCAATTAAATTATATTATTATTATTTTTTCTTCTTCTTTTTTTTAACCAAACTTAGCACGAGGGTTTGCCCCTCTTTATTCATCTCTTCCTTCCTTAAATTTCGTGCATATCCCCCCAATCCTTCCCATCCTATATCCCCCTCTCTTCAGTGATGACACCCTGCATAGGGCTAAGAGAGTTCACTCGACGCCGTCACAGTTCTTCCCCCACCTATCCTATCCCATCCAGCTCGCTCGCTCATATTATATACTGTTTGTCCATCTGGACTTGGCCGTCAATTGTAAGGGATCTATTTGTAACTCAGAAAAGACTGATCAGAACAATTACATATAGTGGAAAATATGACTCAACTTCCTCTTTATTCAAGGAGCTAAACTTGCTTAAATTTAATTACTTGATACAATATTTCTGTCTTATTATTATACATAGTGAGGTTAATGATAACAGATAATTATTTAGATTTATTCAACACAACCATGGAACCAGAGGTAACAATAAAAAATTGATATGTCCACAGCCGAGAACAACCTTGTACAAATTTTCTATTCACTGTTTTGGCCCAAAATGTTGGAATGCATTACCAGAAGATTTAAAAACAATAACTGGCACAACTTTATTTAAAAAGAAACTCAAACAGCATTTATTTACTAGGCAAAATCAAGCAGCTGTTGATTAATAATTAATACAGTATAGGTGTATCATTATGTCCAGGTTAAGGTCAGGCTACTGTTTTGTTTTATTACAAGATAATTATGAGATTGCTATATTAGAGCTTTTGTTAACTATTGCCGTCATACTTTAAATTATGTGAAATGTATATTAAACTGCCTGCCAAGGAGCTCTTGCTCAGCAGGCTAGTGTCTCTGAATATAATGTACATATTTATTCCTGTATGTATACTAAATATTTGGCAATAAAATCTATGACTATGACCTCAAGTGTCGCATAAAAGCGGGCAGGAGGGGTTCCCAGCAGATGCATCGATGCCCTCCCTTTGTCCGACCAGTCTCCAGAAAAAAAAGGATTCGTGGTACGTTGTTACAACCTGGACCTACCTCAAAGTTGTCAGGTGGGGGTCCCAGGAAATTAGGTTTTGGGAATCCCAAGACCTAGCAATGATGGGTATCTGAGGGGCTGGGGAAATGAAAACCCCCAAAAATTAACAATGAGAAAAGGAAAGAAAAAATCCCCATACATATAATAAATTTAGTGACAATGAGAAAAAGGGAATTGAAAATCCCTATAATAGAAAATTTTAAAATTAACAACGAGAAAAAGGTATTGAAAATCCCTGTTATTAAGAAAGTTAAATAATTAAAAAGTATTTTCCCCCACATATTCGAAATGATAAAGATAAAGAAAGAAAATGGCCCCACGGTTTTTGACAACGATGGGTGGAAGAACAAATATTGTAATTTTTTTTTTTATTTTAAGCATAGTAGTAAGACAACCTCAAAGCCTCCCTTAGATTTAAGTTTATTAGAATAAGTGTCATTTATCAATTGTGCATGTTGATTTCTATTTTTCTATTCTCGTTATAATGTGTGTTAAATATTACAATTTGCAAAAAAATCATACTCAACTATATTTTATATTATTTAAGTAACGTAATTGTGATGTTAAGTTTTTCTGTTTAACTATTATCATTGTTTTAAGTCATGATTAATCTTTGCAGATCATAGCCACCTGTATTTTATATTATTTAAGTAACGTAATTATGTTCATTTAGTTTTTCGCTATCATTTTGTCCTTGAATAGTAGTTACAGATTGTAATTGTGAATATTTTTAACTCTTTTCACACCATGACAAATATTTTGTTTAAGTAAATATATCATGTAAATATATCATGTCCAAATGTATTGTGTACCATTTGAGTAATGTAATAGCTTAATTAGTTTTGTTCTTAAATAATGTTGTCAATGCTTACTAGCTATATATTGCAATTGTGAATACTTAATTTTGATTTTTTGCCTTTACTCACAATGCTTATTGTGAGGAACATATTTTTCTTTTGTCACTTTTTTTTTGCATAGTAATTTTGATATTCTGTAATCTGTTTAGATGATTATATGATATTGTAATAGTTTCATAAGTTACTTCATTAGATAGTTCTGCCCCCCCCCCTTTTTTTTTGTAAAATAATGATAGTTAAAAAAATATAAGGCTCTCATGAAAGAATTAATTCTTAGTCCGAAATATGAGATATATTTCAGAGTGGTGGTGGGAAGTGCCGTACGGCATCTGATATAGACGCCTATAGCCACTAGAGGGCAGAGTGTGCACTCAGAAACCCGCTGCCACAGGACGGCATATAGAGCCCAAGTCAGTGTTAGCCTGAAGTCGGTACTTGCCGGGAGCAGAACTTACGTCCATACTTAGACACCTCCCACTAAGGGGGTGGGAATAGTGAGTGACAGGTACTATAGAAATGGGAGCTTTGAGGAACAAGTCAGTTCAAGTTTTCTATAAATAAATTACTGTTAACTGAACGATGCATATCTTTCACCGACCTCGCTACCTATAGATTCAGTATAGTGTAAGAAAAACACTATGCATCAATTATTATTATTATTATTATTATTATTATTATTATTATTATTATTATTATTATTATTATTATTATTATTATTATTATTATTATTATTATTATTATTATTATTATTATTATTGTTATTATTATTATCATTATTATTATTATTATTATTATTATTATTATTATTATTATTATTAATATTATTATTATTATTATTATTATTATTATTATTATTATTATTATTATTATTATTATTGAATATACCTGAATTAATAGACATTTAGGGCCAAGACCTACTTCATTAAAAAAAGAAAAACCATAATAAGACTAAGCAGGTAGGTTAGCTGTGTTGATCTGGTTGTGAAAATGACTATAGAAAGTAGGCTAAATTTAAATTAAATCATGTATTACAGAATAATATCCTTGCATTAATAGATATGTATTATGGCTACCACAGGGAATACCTTAAATGTAAGCATTTATTTGTCAGAGGAAGTGCCTGAATTCATGAATTCCCATGTAAAGATATAAGTGTAATAATAATAACAAAATTGATAATAATAATAATAATAATAATAATAATAATAATAATAATAATAATAATAATAATAATAATAATAATAATAATAATAATAATAATAATATATAATAATAATAATAATAATAATAATAATAATAATAATAATAATAATAATAATAATAATAATAATAATAATAATAATAATAATAATAATAATATAATAATAATAATAATAATAATAATAATAATAATAATAATAATAATAACAAAAATAGCTGTTCAAATGTCTGAACATGCTGGAAAGAGTTATAGAACAAACAAATTTGAAACTAGGCCTCTTCAGTCCTCTATTCCCAAACACTGTGAAAACATCTGTAAAAAGTCCATACACAGTGAAGAATATACAATATCATATAAAGGAAAAGACCAAGTTGAAATAAGAATTCCCCAGAGTCTATTAGTCAAAAGTAAGTAACCGATCCTTAACTTAAAAATATCAAGTATATCATTTAAATTATTTTAATAATATATGTACATATATGTAAGTGTGTGTGTGTGTGTTTATGTGTATGTATATATATGTATGTGTGTATGTGTGTATATGTATATTGAGTTGTATAAAATAGAAAATTATACTATTATATTGTTGTAATATTCTTTTTTGTTTGTTGTTATTGTTTAATTGTTTTAATATATTTTAATATTTTAATTAAATAAATCCTCAATGTATATATAGAAATTCATTCTAGAAAATTTAAATGGATATTTCTGTTATTTTCAGATGAAAATGGGTCTAGATGTGACCCAGAATATTAAATAAAGAGTGGTGCAAGATGAATTAGTGGATTATTCTCCATTATGTTTTTTAATTTATAATCATTATTATTATTATTATTATTATTATTATTGGTATTATTATTATTATTATTATTATTATTATTATTATTATTATTATTATTATTATTATTATTATTATTATTATTATTATTATTATTATTATTATTATTATTATACACGGGAACATATGAATTCAGGCACTTCCTCTGACAAATGAATGATTACATTTAAGGTATTCCCTGTGGTAGCCATAATACATATCAATTAATGCCAGGATATTATTCTGTAATACATGATTTTATTTAAATTTAGCCTACTTTCTATAGTCATTTTCACAACCAGATCAACACAGCTAACCTACCTGCTTAGTCTTATTATGATTTTTCTTTTTTTAATGAAGTAGGTCTTGGCCTTAAATGTCTATTAATTCAGGTATATTCAGTAATAATAATAATAATAATAATAATAATAATAAGAAGAAGAAGAAGAAGAAGAAGAAGAAGAAGAAGAAGAAGAAGAAGAAGAAGAAGAAGAAGAAGAAGAAGAAGAAGAAGAAGAAGAAGAAGAAGAAGAAGAAGAAGAAGAAGAAGAAGAAGAAGAAGAAGAAGAAGAGAAGAAGAAGAAGAAGAAGAAGAAGAAGAAGAAGAAGAAGAAGAAGAAGAAGAAGAAGAAGAAGAAGAAGAAGAAGAAGAAGAAGAGAAGAAGAAGAAGAAGAAGAAGAAGAGAAGAAGAAGAAGAAGAAGAAGAAGAAGAAGAAGAGAAGAGAAGAAGAAGAAGAAGAAGAAGAAGAAGAAGAAAGTAATTATTTAATAGGAAATTTAAGGGTTATTGCATTAAACAAAAACAAAGAAAGCTTAAAGCGTACTTTTTTATGAAATTTAATGAAACTCTGAGGTTAAAGATTATCTATAAGATATTTATGCTGAAAAATGGCAATAATACACAAACATCAACAACAAATATGTTAAATGAATACCATTTAGCATTGATAATTATATAAAGTTATATCACAAGTATTGAGACAATGTTTACATACTACGTACTGCATAGTCAAATGTAGTAATTCATGTCACAAGAGTACCTTCCAAGCAAATTTGTGTAGGCATTCACATTATTCAGAAATAAAAAAAAAAATTGTTGGTTTTGCAGTCAGGTACAATACTTGCTATTTATGTTTAGAGCCAATGGTAAAAGTACTTCCCAGTGGAATCGAATTTAGACTTCGCTTTGTATTAATAATATTTTTGACTAAAATCCTATATTATATCATTGCAATGTAGCCCACATTGCCATCTGTTTAACTAGGACTTTAGTTCATAATCAAATACTATTGTAGAGGGATACTACACATATACCGCACACTTGGATATTAAAAGCACTCAGCTAGACTTCTGGCAGTATGCCAACTACCGTGTGACATCGTTGTTGGCGGCCTTGCTAAAACATTTCAGGAGTAGTGTGCCAGTGATGTGTTCACTGGGTAACTTTAGGGAATGTCACATATGCTCTCTCGATGCCTTGCCAATTTTCTTAGCTAAATGTTTTGCCAGATATGGAGGGAGGGATTTTTCCAGGGCCTCTATAAGCTCTTCATCCTCGGATGATAATTTTGATGCCTCCACTCTTTGTTCTTTGTAAGAAATTGGTAATTGGCACTGAACTTTTCCCTTTTCTGGCAAAGATGTAGTGATTTCGCCATTATCATTTTTGGCATCGATGACATATATTTTCTTGCTTGAACTGGCTCCACTTTCTGTGACTAATTTTGCCCCTATATTTTCAAGTGATAATAGTCCATGTGGACTATTTTTTGGGGCTACCATGAAGCTTTGATGGTATGTGATTCCCAAGGGAAAGTTGCCTTTATCTTGAGATTTTGTGTGGGTGTTGTAGTGTGTCAGAAATGACATTGGGTCTTGAAGAGTACTTGCTTGCTGACATGCATCATTGGTTGAAATGTTTGGTGTGTTCTTTGATACAGATGCTACTTGGAAACCTAAGAGTGGAGGATATAATTCCCTGTTATCTTGAGAGTGTAATTTCTTGTCTAATTGCATATTACTCTGTGTCATAGTTTGTAATAACTCTTTATCAAGACAAGTATTAGAGGCAGTTTGAAAATCATGATCCAAGTCATGAATAGGTTTTAATGCTACTGGATTCAGATTTCTGTTTGGTGACCTATGTGTATGGTATTCTTTTAATGCATAGTCTGATTGAAAGGTGTGCTTCTCTAACTTTATCGATTCATCAGAGGGAAAAGTGTTTTTAAATTTGCCAAGGAAAAGTACATCTTGATTTTCTTCTGCTCTAAAAGAGTTTATGTTTCTCATATGTAGTGCTTTTTTAGGAGGAAGGCTTGTCTTGGTGCCAAGTGAACTGGAAAAACAATGAGAGCCTCTACTGTCTGAGGCACTTGAATTCTTCTCCTCTGTAGAAGAATTTTGAAAACATTCTTCCAGCTTTTGAACATCCGTTAGAGATGCAAATATTTGTGAAATAACTGTGGACAAAGAGGATGTGGAATAAAATTGTTTGACATAATTCTCCAGCAAACTGACATAGCCTGCTTTCTTATTGGCTATTTCCAACTTATCTGCTATCACATTGTCATTATTATCAAAAAGGGTTATCATCAGAGTCAATAACATAATCACTTCATCACTGTACAAAGCTGAATATTTCCAAATGAATTCTTTCCATTTGGATATAGTTTCTTGATCGTCAATAAATTTTTCGACTGCTGGCATGTCTATGGTAGGGAAGCTGCAATTGGAAGTTAGTGGTCTCCTTGGCCAGCAGTTTCCCTGGTGTTCAAACTGATGCATACCAAGTATAAAAACAGCTTTGGCGACAGCTGGCTTTAGCAAAGCCTTTTGGTTTCTAGCCTGCAGATTCCTGAATTCTGGGTTAAAGCTGAAGAATTTCCCCATACTTTTACAAAGTAAGAAAAATAGGTGTTCAATTATGTCAGCATTTTGCTCGTAATAATGCTGAGGAAACTCAGGAAAACAAAGTGCTTTTCTGAGCAGTTTCTGGAGGTATAGAATTTTACCTTTATCTTCATGAGTTAGTATTTCCGTAATTTTACTGTCATTTCTATTATCCGCCAATTCTTTCTGAGCATTTTTCTGGCTACTGTGGTTCTGGATTGAATTGTCTCGATTCGTGTTGGCGAAATTGGTGTTTGGGTCCTTTTGAGAGAGAAAATTACTTTCTTGAATGAGTTTATCTATTCGCTGGTGTTCCAAGAGAAGTTTTCTTTTCCTTTCCAATTTGCGAGACATTAGAGCTTTTCTGTCCTCCTCAGTCATCACAAGTGATTTATTCATCCCTGTATTCAAGCATTTTTTAAACCTGTAGGTTCATAAAAGAAGTCAGTCTTAGTAAGGAGCAATCTTTTGTAAGGAACATTCGTAATGTAGCTACTGTCTGATGGTAACCATGGTTTGGATAAACATTATGATCAGTGTTTTATCACACTTTTTCTGGAAAATGTTATCTCTGTAAGATATATTAATGACACTATAGTCTAGTGGT
>JAXCGZ010013527.1:50000-55000 GCA_037179515.1 Halocaridina rubra | reverse complement strand
AATAATAATAATAATAATAATAATAATAATAATAATAATAATAATAATAATAATAATAATAATAATAACAATAATAATAATAATAATAATAATAATAATAATAATAATGATAATAATAATAATAATAATGATAATAATAATAATAATAATAATGATAATAATAATAACAATAATAATAATAATAGTTTTAATTAAAATGATAATAATAATGCATGTCATGATGATTAATTCAAGTATCCTTATCAGATGTTCTTACCTACACGCTTGGCAGCCTCTCCTATTTTCTCGGACGTTGCATATTCCATTCTTAAAGCAGAGGAACGTCTCATAGACCCCCGTTTGTACGCATCTTCTGAAGAAGGCTTTGCATGAGTCGCAGCAGATGGCTCCGAAGTGACTGCTCTTGGCTGCTCGGTTGCAAACTCCGCACAGCTTACGAAATATGGATTCATTTTAATAAGATATTCGCTATAGCATCGTTTTATGAGTCCCCATTCGAATGCAGGTAGACTCACACATGTTGAAACCACTGGATTAAGGCTTGATGCCCTTCCTAACGGCCTATGGTGGTTTTCTGCAACTAATCGATGGATGTTTTATAGCTTTCCATTGTAATTACCTAACTTTAGTTACCTAACTGTGCTTACGGAAAAGAGCCACATGCTCGTAACTCCCTGTCTCCTGGTCAGTTCGATTTTTCTACCCAGTGGTACTTATCATATTTGTCCTTAAAACAATGAATTGACTTAGCATTAACTACCTTCTTGCTTAGCGAATTTCAATCATCAATTACTCTTACACTAAAAAATTTACTTCCTTACATCTTGCAAAGTTTTCTTACGCAGGTTCAAACTATAAACTCTACTTCTAGAGCCAGCCACATCTAAATATCGATCACTATCCACTCTGTCATAACCATGAAGGAATTTAAAATCCGACAACATATCCCCCCTCATTCTTTTAATTCTTTCAGCCTTTCCCTCATTACTGAGATTGTGGATTTCTGGTTGCCGTTTCGTGACATGTCTCTGAGCTTTTTCCAGCTTCTTTATGTACTTTTTCAAGTGTGGCTTCAAAAAGAGGGCTGCATATTCAAGCTCTGACCTCACATAAGTTAGATAAATATTTATGAACATATTCTTTGTTTTTTTAAACATTATCTATTTTTTTTCACAGTTTATGCCACGTTTTTTCTTGATGTAGAGATTGTCCAGATATGAACTCTTTCCTTGTCCATCATGCAAATGTTGTCGGTACCTCATCTCAGTCGCTATTAAATAATATTATTTGTAAATTGAGATGGTCTGGAGTCTTTAGTATTTTAATTATGATTAGAATTTTTCTGGCTCCTACAATTTACTTTCACATACTTATTATTACTATTATTATTATTATTATCAATATTATGATTATGATTATGATTATGATTATGATTATTATTATTATTATTATTATTATTATTATTATTATTATTATTATTATTATTATTATTATTATTATTATTATTATTATTATTATTATTATTATAATTATTATTATTATTATTATTATTATTATTATTATTATTATTATTATTATTATTATTATTATTATTATTATTATTATTGTAGTCACCGTGGCTCAAGCGGTAACGTCCGCGACTCTGAGGGGAGTCCGTGACGTAAAACCGGAACAAACAACATTATTATTAATTATTATTATTATTATTATTATTATTATTATTATTATTATTATTATTATTATTATTATTATTATTATTATTATTATTCTATTGTTGTTCCGGTTTTACGCCACGGACTCCCTCTTCAACCAAGGGCTAGGACGGTTGCCTTCTTGCCAAGGACTTGTTGTGGCAGATGTAATCCTTACCCTGAGTGCATGCCCTTGCTAACCTCAGACCGTGACGGGGCGCGAACCCTCGACCTGACGCCTCAGAGTCGCGGAAGCTACCGCTTGAGCCACAGTGACTACTTTATTATATATATATATATATATATATATATATATATATATATATATATATATATATATATATATATATATACATACATATATATATATATATATATATATATATATATATATATATATATATATATATATATATATATATATATATTAGCAGGAATATTATATATCTGTTGATATGAATTTCATTGAAAATGCAGGAGCGGAATCAGTACTCATCAGCAGTAATGCAGGTGCTAAAGAGCTGACTTAGCAGCCGCTAGAACCTGTTATCATCTCTATGAACGGTTTTTAACCCTCAAAGGTACTTAGCAATTGTTGATAGCGTGATCGAATGCTGTATGCCAAGTAATATAATTTTTATATTTAAATAGCTTCTTACACCACTTCCATGTTACAGATAATGAAAATATTCCAACAAGGGGTCTGTGTGAGGTAGGCTTTACCCGTAGTCATACTTGATTATTATTGGGTAAGACCCAATTTTGAATATTTATTATTATTGTTATTATTATTATTATTATTATTATTATTATTATTATTATTATTATTATTATTATTATTATTATTATTATTATTATTATTATTTTATTATTATTATTATTATTATTATTATTATTATTATTATTATTATTATTATTATTATTATTATTATTATTATTATTATTATTATTATTATTATTGCAGGTAAACGCCAATTTTACACCATTTACAGCCAGCCATACCTTTTTCTCTTTCTTCGAGTTACTTTGGGTGTCAGAGGAGCTGCTCACTTGGCAAAGATCTGGCTTCTCCACTTTAATTACTCCTTTGACTTCCACTTCCAGCTCCATCTCTTCTTCCTCTTCCAGCTCTTCTTTAATCTTAACATCTGAAATCGGAGCTGAAACCTGGCAGTCTCTGTTGTTCACAGACATCTCCATATTGATGTGATGATTGTTGTGATGTGTTTCCAAATTCATATAACATGTACGCAGGCACCGATAGATTTGTTTTGTTTAGGATATTTTTTTTTTTTTGTATCTATTAAACTGAAAAATTGGAAAATGATAACATCATTAGTTGGTAGCTATGCTGTGGTCGTCTCAAGGTGCACAACTATCTTCTTATTCCATGTCATAAAATTACCGTGGCGAAGAGAGAAGCTTTATGGGTTACCTTGCTCTTTAAAAAACAAAAATAAATAAATAATAAAAATAAAAAATAAAAAATTGGGTTCGATTTCTTTTTTTTAAGGATTTTACAAGTGTAGGAAATCTATTCTGGTTACGAGTAGGTTTTTTTTTTATGATTGTGACACCAGGACAGGCCAAAAAAAAAAAAATCTACCCTCATCGAGCCTGGGCACGAAGAAAACATAAAGATATATAGAGATGGGGAGTATTGCGACTTGTTAGATGTGAAGGGATAAGAAGACATGTAACGCATATCCAAGAATATTCGGTGTTGATGTAGGCATAGAAAGAGAACCGTAACTGAAGGAGGACTTAACATCGAACTGTCATGGACAGTATTAGTTAAGTCCACAAGACCCTTCAGTTGCATTGGTTATGGTTTTATATTATGAAAATACCGCAAATATTTGTAAAGCCGCGATCATTTACAGGAAATTATATCCGTCATAAATACCCGTAACTGTTAACATTAGGGGTACAAAAGTTAGAATACCACTCAAGTTAGGAGATGCAGATTCATTGGGATTTTTTTCAAGCTTTTACGTGTATATTGAATGTATAGAAAAATGTTTTATTGAAACAAACTTAATATTCTATCTTAGTGGAAAATTGAAAACTCAAAAATTAACATAATTCGTATCATTCACACACACTAATAAAATTTGTAAAGCGTGAAATAAGGAAAAACATCCCTGGAGAATATTACGACTTTCCAAACACAACTTATTATGTAAGAGTATACATATACTCACATGCTAAAAACCCCTTTTGTTCGTTTTCTTCCTCCAGTGTTGGCCTTGGACTGACTATCCTTAACCATAACCTTGTGCTTTAGTATTCTCCCTCTCACATTATTTCGAACTGAATTTTCCTCCTAAGGTCGCTGTTAAGTATACCCTTAAACGGAGTAGGAGGAAAAGGCTACCAGAAATACCAAGTAGAGACAAGACGAGTTTGAACAACAAAGGAAACTATATGACAAGAGTTTTTTCTTTTTTACTGGAAAGGATTGATGATATATAGTAATTTTATTAAACCCCCACAAAGATTAGTTTGCATGGACTCTGCCTAGATGGGTCACATTATCACGAAATCGCTCTTATTTTGAATTTGGAATATGTTGAATTATTATATTATCTTGAGAGGAACTGAAAATAGGCGCTGGTTATAGTGTAACCTGTTTGGTTTTACAAGATATTTGTGGCAAACTATTGCTCCCTCCAGGAATTGCAAACTTCTATCGAAGATATGGTAGTAATACCTGTAGTACTTTGTCAGTATTTATTCTTACATAATACACTATGAGTATATTGTGCAATGATTTAAGTATGTTTACTTTATTCACGAAAACGTGGTTTGGACGTTGATGACTTTTTCATCTCATGCTTTACCTAATGTAATACAGGTGATTTGCTTTGGTGCTTGAACATATTCATGAGAAAGATTTTGACTTTATTTTTCTGCAAATTTTTCTTAAATTATTATAATTCATGTTTTATGGCAATGTAGAACCTGGAGCAATTTAACCGAGAAAATCAAAATTTTAAAAATATTTCGGATTTACAGATATATACGGAATATTCTTATACTTCAGGCAATAACTAGTTATATTGTTTAGTGGGTTGCCATTGTCTGCGTAATTGGTTTTGGGTAATTGAAATGGGAAGGCTAACAATATAAATTAATACTCAGTCAATTTTTATCAGGCTATTATGTCTTGTATGTTAAGCCTAGTGTTTATCATATGGATAAAGATTTCACGTGAACAGTAGACTGTTTGCTTCCTCTTAGGGAAATCAACGATAATAGTCTATATATCATATTACTTGTTCGGCACACTACAGCTGCTATAACAGT
>JAXCGZ010013527.1:17500-40000 GCA_037179515.1 Halocaridina rubra | reverse complement strand
TATATATATATATATATATATATATATATATATATATATATATATATATATATATACATACCTATCTATCCCTCTCTATCTCTCTCTTGTGTGTGTAATTGCTTTTTTCTCTTATTAGATCCATCAGAACTGGATAATCATAGATATATTTCTTTTTTAATTATTTTCAAGATATCCAAATTTCTTGTTGAAATCAAATTTTACTCTAGTATCATGAACACGAGTGCCAATTACAGAAGTAAATATTTGCTTGGTTGACCTTATTTCATGAGTAACGAAAATTTACTCATGACCTTTCACCCACGTCTATGCGAAGTCTAAGACTGAGCTAACAAGAAAAATAAAGGCGAAAACTCTGCTACTCCTCCTTTTATCGAAGGTTATGTAATCAAAGCGATAATTTTCCACTTTGTTACGCATAGAATGCTCTCTTTACTTTAAATTGAAAGCCATAAAGCTGGCGTACTCTTCGAAACATCGTATTTTCAAGCTTTGACTTAGAGGACTTATGTATTAAATTATAATCCAGGTAAAAAAGTCAAAAGTGAAAAAGTCACACAAAAAAGTCACATGAAAAGTCTATTCTAACCTAACCTAACCTAACCTAACACGTGAGGTTTTGCTTGTGAGTTTTTTCCTGTAATTTTATTACCGGCCATATAAAAAGATTCCTGTCTGCCAGAGGATTTTTCTGGAACTCCTTTACAAAGACGATTTTTATTTGGTGAATAAATATTATTATCTGTATATATTATGAGCTTGTTTCGTGATATTAGAAAATCTAGTCAAAGTATCCACCAACAGAGGCATAGAAGAGGAAGGATAGCAGACCTCATATATCCTTTCATCGGATGAGTAAGACAGCTCACTTCGGCGCCGATTGCAAGCCCAGATCGATGGGGAGGAAAATATGAGACATACTTGTTTCAAACTAGCTAGTTATCTCTGATGAACAATAGAAAATATCTTCCTAAAGAGGAAGAAGAGCAGCTCTTCCAAAAATCCTTTCTTGAGACATGACCATTCCTTCAATCATAAAAAAAAAAAAAAGTTCCGCCTTGGAATGCTTAATGTTAGTCAACTCCTCTCTTAATGAAGCATTAGAACATTACGCTTGGCTGTGAAGATGAAAAAAATATAAAAAGTGACGATCCATATTTTTACGAGCAAGAACCTTATACTTTCCGTTTTCAGTTCGGTTTTTAGATTCATATATACTTGACAGGATAAATGGAGAAGATGCACCGCAGCGCTGTCAACCCAAGAGGGCAACCCTCACAATTGATCAACTGAAGATAACCTAACGTAACCTTAACTAAACCTAACATAACCTTAACTTACCTAACCAAACTTAACCAAACCTAACCTAACTTAAGATGCTCTGTCTAAAGTTGCTTTCAGTACGAGATGCGTTATATCCAGTTGGTAAAACGTGAGGAGCGCCCTCTCGAGTTGACGGCGTCTTCTCCAGTTTATCCTACTTGACATACCTTTCCATAAACCTGCAATACTTATTCAGACAATACTGTACATTTTCATCTCATACCGAATCAACTCATTTTATAGTGACACTTTTTCAGTTACGACAAACTACTTCAAAACTTTCCATTTTATGCCAAAATCGTTACATAAAAAAGTGTCCCAGCAGACCCTCCTTCTGATATATAAGTAGTTACCCTTCATTATATATTTTGCCATCTTTATAATAATATTAAATACACTGTTATTTTGTTTTATTTAATATTATGATGTAGTTATGAAATGAAGTTTTGTAAGTTAAAAAAAAATATGCTTTTACAAATCATTCAATCTTATCATAAGTAAAAATAGTGACAGTAGAAAGTCAGAACGCGGTGATAGGCAATATTTTGTCAAAGCCAATAGAGGAATTTTAAAAGCAGTCACCATGTCCCCCCATGTTTTCGGCTGAAATTTATACCCTAATTGGTATGTTCCCGTAAGCAGGAGAGAGTTAGGTGTAGTCTAGGTATACGTACTGTAACTCTCCCGTCACAAGGGGTGTTTCATCATAGTATAACTGCGGCTCTTACGTAAGAGACTAGTTTTTTTTTTTTTCACATGGTAACCCTTTCCAGTCTCTCTATCGCCTCCTGGGCTACAATTATCATTTTTGGGAGAATCGGTATTATCTTTGTTATTGCTTTATACCCAACGTCCTCTTCGCACCATCTATATATCTAAATTTTATTAGCCTAGTTATGCTTACGGGAAAGAACCCTATTCTCGTCACTCCTCGTCTCCTGATCGGTTTTATTATCGCTCACCTTTATACTCAATGTGTGAGTGTGCAATATGTGTGTTATGATCTTTTTTTTTTTAGATTTATATCTAAATGGCAAAGGGATTCAACTTAATTTCATTTCGAATACAGCAGAAAAATATACATGCATGAATCACGGCATTTCTTCTTCTCATATTACTACTTTTAATCATTTGAAGTAAGCAGTTGTTATCTCTGACATAAGCCGCAGATTTCTTTAAAGAATTTCTTCGTTGGCCATAAAAACAAAGTAAAAAAAAAAAGTATATGTTGTCGCTCACCTTATTTTCAATATGTATGTGAGCGTAATGTCTGTGTGTGTGATTACCTAATTGTGATTACCTAATTGTGTTTACGGGAAAGAGCTCAAAGCTCGTATCTTCCCGTTTCCTGATCGGTTCCATTTTATACTTAGTGATACTTATCATACCTGTCCTTAAAACTATGGATTGAGATAGCATTAACTACCTCCTCGCTTAGCCAATTCCAATTATCAACTACTCTTACACTGAAAAAGTATTTCCTTACATCCTGCAAAGAAGTTTTCTTACGAAGCTTCAAGCTATGACCTATAGTTCTAGAGCCAGCCATATCAAAATATCGATCCCTATCCACTCTATCATAACCATGAAGGAATTTAAAGACTCACCATATCCCCCCTCACTCTTCTAGATTCGAGTAATGGTAAGTCTAATTCCCTCAGCCTCTCATCATAACTGAGATTGCGTATTTATGGCACCAGTTTCGTGGCATGTCTTTGAACTTTTTCAAGCTTAGCTATGTGCTTTTTCAAGTGCGGATTCCAAAAGGGGGCTGCATATTCGAGTTTTGGCCTCACATAGGTTACATAAATATTTCTGAACATTTCCTTGTCCATGTGCCTGAAGGCTACCCTTACATTTGATAAGAATGCATATGCTGCCCTTACTATGCCATTTATATGTATTTCTGGAGACAAATCTGCCAGTATGTTTACTCCTAGATCTCTCTCATTTTCTGTCTCTTGAAGTTGTACTCCAGCCACCGAGAAGTCAAGCTTGGGCCTTTTTGCACTTGTACCCATTCTCATTACCTTACATTTTGAAGTATTGAATTTCATTAGCCACTTTTCTGACCACTCATGCACATTATTTAGATCCTCCTGAAGTTCTCTACCATTATTCTCGTTTTTTACTTTCTTCACAATCTTTGCATCATCTGCAAACATATTCATGAATGAATTTACAGACTCTGATAGGTCATTTACATATACAAGGAACAAAAGTGGCCCTAAAACTGAACCCTGTGGAACTCCACTACTAACTCTTCTCCATTCAGACACTGAGTGTCTTACTCTAACCCTCTGTTCCCTTCCTTCTAAGTAAGTTTTTATCCATTCCAAAACATTTCCACCTATTCTAGCCATTGATTGCAGTTTCCTAATAAGTCTCCCATGTGGAACAGTGTCAAACACTTTCTGGAAGTCTAGGAATATGCAATCTGCCCAGCCCTCTCTTTCCTGTAAGATTTGGCTTACCTCATCATAAAATTCTAATAAGTTTGTTACTGTTGA
This sequence comes from Halocaridina rubra, assembly GCA_037179515.1. Taxonomy (NCBI): domain Eukaryota; kingdom Metazoa; phylum Arthropoda; class Malacostraca; order Decapoda; family Atyidae; genus Halocaridina; species Halocaridina rubra. The sequence continues at coordinate 36,167 of JAXCGZ010013527.1, read as the reverse complement.
TCTACCTTCTCTGAAGCCATGTTGCCTCACTGACAAAGAGTTGAAGGATTCCAAGTGAAGAGAGATATGTTTCCTTAGTAGTTTCTCCATAACTTTGCAAACTATGCTAGTCAAGGAAACTGGTCTATAGTTCAGAGCCGTATCCCTCCTTCCCTTTTTGAAGATAGGTATCACATTTGCTTGTTTCCAGCATCTTGGAATCTCCCCCAACTCCAGTGACTCCTTAAATATGATACTTAGTGCCACTGATATTGTGTTTGCGCATTTTTTAAGCACATGAGGGGATATGTCATCAGGACCTGTAGCTTTATGAACATCTAACTCCATCAGCGCTTTGCATACCTCTGTGGCTGTAAGGTTGATGTTCTCTAATACCGGCCCATGAGCTTCTGTCACTGCAATCTGAGGGGGTGGGGTATTTTCTACTGTAAATACTGACTGAAACTCCTTGTTCAATTCTTTGCAGATCTCTTCATCCGTCTCAGTGATGCTTCCATCCGCTCTCTTTAGCCTTAAAACCTGTTCTTTTACCTTCAGTTTTCCTCTGATAAAGCTGTGGAAAAGCTTGGGATTTTCTTTAGCCTTCCTGGTGATGTCCCTCTCATAGTCTCTCTCTGCCTCTCTCCTTTTACTTAGGTAGTCATTTCTTGCTCTTTTGTAGGTTTGCCAGGCATTTATGTTTTTTCTCCTCCTATACCTTTTCCAGCATTTGTCTCTCCACTCCTTAGCTCTTTTACACCCATTATCGAACCATTTCTCTCTGGCATGAATTACACCTACTTTGGTGACAGGTATGCAGCAATCTACTATCTTCCCATATTTCTCACAAAAGATGTCATACATTTCTTGTACAGATTTGTTGTAAAATAAGGTTCTCCAGTCAATAACTGCAAAAAGCTCATTCATTTTGATGTAATCTCCTTTCCGATAGTTCCTCCTCATGTCCTCAGTGCCTCTACTCTCAGGAAGAATATCTTCAATGATATACTCCATCAACAACACACAGTGGTCACTCTTTCCAATTGGTGGTTCATACTCAATTTTTTCAATATCCAACACATTATCTGTGAACACTAGATCAAGTAGTGATGGCTCATCCCCACCCCTGGCCCTTGTTGGTTCCATTACATGTTGGTGTAGGAAATTCCCTTGTACGCAATCTAGGAATCTTGCCCCGAATGAGTCCTCACCACTGTGTGGGTCAAGATTTATCCAATCTATCTCTTTATGATTAAAGTCTCCCATAATCAAAATCCTACATTTTTTTTCCCGTGCCATGTTAACAACTGAGTTTATGACTTCAATAGTACCTATATGACTTTCCTCATAAACTTCAAGCCTATTTTGGGTCCTTGGTGGGTTTTATACAACAGTTATTATAATGCTCTCTGACCCAGTATTTATGCGAGCAACAAGAAATTCCTTGAACTCACTTTCTATAGCCAAGTTTATTTCTTCGACTTGAATCCTTTCACTTATGAGCAGTGCTATCCCTCCACCAGTCCTCTCAGATCTTTCAACCCTTAGTATTCTGAAGCCCTTAGGAAAAACTGTGACACTGTTTATGTCCTCACTCAACTTAGTCTCTGTAATTGCTACTATATCTGCCTTACTGTTGTGAATCCTATCTTTTAATTCTACTGCCTTACCAGCTAATCCATCAGCATTTGTGTATAACAATCTTAATGAGGCCCCATCCCCTGATCTTCTGTCATTATCTTCTTTATCTCCCCTTTGTCTGGAAGAACTCTGTAATGAAAATTTTTCTTCTCTTCTTCATTTCTTTCATCATTTAACCTTCTTGCCACTTGCAACAAGTTTTTGATCTTTCCCATCTCTTCCTGTGTTCTGTATCGTCTAATGAACACTTCTTTGAATTCTTGAAGGTCTTTAAGACTTTTTTTTTCTCAACAATATTTCCCTACATGTTTCCCCTCTCTCAAAGGTTACTTTTGTTGGTCTCGGCTTTCCTTCCCTCGAATATTTACCTAGTTGGTGTATGTTTACAATATCCTCAGGACCACATACTACTCCATGTGTGTGTGTGTGTGTGTGTGTGTGTGTGTGTGTGTGTGTGTGTGTGTGTGTGTGTGTGTGTGTGTGTGTGTGTGTGTGTGTGTGATTACCTAATTGTGTTTACTGGAAAGAGCCATGTGTGTGTGTGTGTGTGTGTGTGTGTGTGTGTGTGTGTGTGTGTGTATTTACCTAATTGTATTTACCTAATTGTGTTTACGGGAAAGAGCCCAAAGCTCATATCTTCCCGTCTCCTGATCGGTTCCATTTTATACTTAGTGATACTTATCATACCTGTCCTTAAAACTATGGATTGAGATAGCATTAACTACCTCCTCGCTTAGCCAATTCCAATTATCAACTACTCTTACACTGAAAAAGTATTTCCTTACATCCTGCAAAGAAGTTTTCTTACGAAGCTTCAAACTAGAGCCAGACATATCAAAATATCGATCCCTATCCACTCTATCATAACCATGAAGGAATTTAAAGACTGTCATCATATCCCCCTCAATCTTCTAGCTTCCAGTGATGGTAAGTCTAATTCCCTCAGCCTCTCATCATAACTGAGATTGCGTATTTCTGGCACCAGTTTCGTGGCATGTCTTTGAACTTTTTCAAGCTTAGCTATGTGCTTTTTCAAGTGCGGATTCCAAAAGGGGGCTGCATATTCGAGTTTTGGCCTCACATAGGTTACATAAATATTTCTGAACATTTCCTTGTCCAAGTGCCTGAAGGCTACCCTTACATTTGATAAGAATGCATATGCTGCCCTTACTATGCCATTTATATGTATTTCTGGAGACAAATCTGCCAGTATGTTTACTCCTAGATCTCTCTCATTTTCTGTCTCTTGAAGTTGTACTCCAGCCACCGAGTAGTCAAGCTTGGGCCTTCTTGCACTTGTACCCATTCTCATTACCTTACATTTTGAAGTATTGAATTTCATTAGCCACTTTTCTGACCACTCATGCACATTATTTAGATCCTCCTGAAGTTCTCTACCATTGTTCGCGTTTTTTACTTTCTTCACAATCTTTGCATCATCTGCAAACATATTCATGAATGAATTTGCAGACTCTGGTAGGTCATTTACATATACAAGGAACAAAAGTGGCCCTAAAACTGAACCCTGTGGAACTCCACTACTAACTCTTCTCCATTCAGACACTGAGTGTCTTACTCTAACCCTCTGTTCCCTTCCTTCTAATAAGTTTGTATCCATTCCAAAACATTTCCACCTTTCTAGCCATTGATTGCAGCTTCCTAATAAGTCTCCCATGTGGAACAGTGTCAAATGCTTTCTGGAAGTCTAGGAATATGCAATCTGCCCAGCCCTCTCTTTCCTGTAAGATTTGGCTTACCTCATCATAAAATTTAATAAGTTTGTTACTGTTGATCTACCTTCTCTGAAGCCATGTTGCCTCACCGACAAAAGGTTGAAGGATTCCAAGTGAAGAGAGATATGTTTCCTTAGTAGTTTCTCCATAACTTTGCAAACTATGCTGGTCAAGGAAACTGGTCTATAGTTCAGAGCCGTATCCCTCCTTCCCTTTTTGAAGATAGGTATCACATTTGCTTGTTTCCAGCATCTTGGAATCTCCCCCGATTCCAGTGACTCCTTAAATATGATACTTATAGCCACTGATATTGTGTTTGCGCATTTTTTAAGCACATGAGGGGATATGGCATCAGGCCCTGTAGCTTTATGAACATCTAAATCCATCAGCGCTTTGCATACCTCTGTGGCTGTAAGGTTGATGTTCTCTAATACCGGCCCTTGAGCTTCTATCACTGCAATCTGAGGGGGTGGGGTATTTTCTACTGTAAATACTGACTGAAACTCCTTGTTCAATTCTTTGCAGATCTCTTCATCCGTCTCAGTGATGCTTCCATCCGCTCTCTTTAGCCTTAAAACCTGTTCTTTTACCTTCAGTTTTCCTCTGATAAAGCTGTGGAAAAGCTTGGGATTTTCTTTAGCCTTCCTGGTGATGTCCCTCTCATAGTCTCTCTCTGCCTCTCTCCTTTTACTTAGGTAGTCATTTCTTGCTCTTTTGTAGGTTTGCCAGGCATTTATGTTTTTTCTCCTCCTATACCTTTTCCAGCATTTGTCTCTCCACTCCTTAGCTCTTTTACACCCATTATCGAATCATTTCTCTCTGGCATGAATTACACCTACTTTGGTGACAGGTATGCAGCAATCTACTATCTTCCCATATTTCTCACAAAAGATGTCATACATTTCTTGTACAGATTTGTTGTAAAATAAGGTTCTCCAGTCAATAACTGCAAAAAGCTCATTCATTTTGATGTAATCTCCTTTCCGATAGTTCCTCCTCATGTCCTCAGTGCCTCTACTCTCAGGAAGAATATCTTCAATGATATACTCCATCAACAACACACAGTGGTCACTCTTTCCAATTGGTGGTTCATACCCAATATTTTCAATATCCAACACATTATCTGTGAACACTAGATCAAGTAGTGATGGCTCATCCCCACCCCTGGCCCTTGTTGGTTCCATTACATGTTGGTGTAGGAAATTCCCTTGTACGCAATCTAGGAATCTTGCCCCGAATGAGTCCTCACCACTGTGTGGGTCAAGATTTATGCAATCTATCTCTTTATGATTAAAGTCTCCCATAATCAAAATCCTACATTTTTTTTCCCGTGCCATGTTAACAACTGAGTTTATGACTTCAATAGTACCTATATGACTTTCCTCATAAACTTCAAGCCTATTTTGGTTCCTTGGTGGGTTGTATACAACAGTTATTATAATGCTCTCTGACCCAGTATTTATGCGAGCAACAAGAAATTCCTTGAACTCACTTTCTATAGCCAAGTTTATTTCTTCGACTTGAATCCTTTCACTTATGAGCAGTGCTATCCCTCCACCAGTCCTCTCAGATCTTTCAACCCTTAGTATTCTGAAACCCTTAGGAAAAACTGTGACACTGTTTATGTCCTCACTCAACTTAGTTTCTGTAATTGCTACTATATCTGCCTTACTGTTGTGAATCCTATCTTTTAATTCTACTGCCTTACCAGCTAATCCATCAGCATTTGTGTGTGTGTGCGTGCGCGCATGTGTTTCAAGAGAGCTCAGTTGTCTATTTCTATAATGCACAATTAACTTTTTTTTTCTCTGCGTGATGTCCCAAAATTGTATCTTGGGACATTTTATTTCTTTACGGTAGCTTATATATATATATATATATATATATATATATATATATATATATATATATATATATATATATATATATATATATATATATATATATATATATATATATATACATATATATATATATATATATATATATATATATATATATATATATATATATATATATATATATATATATATATATATATATATATATATATATATATATATATGAATCATATTTTACCCGACCGGGACTCGAATCTATTACACATAATTACTGTGCCAAGGCACTACCAAATACACCACAGAAGGTTTAAAAGAGTAATCAACCTTACAGGATAACTGCTATACTAGGAATGAAGGCATTCTATCTGAATGCCTTTTTGTTCATATTACGTTTCTCCCAACCTCACTCGTGTCTTCGTTTTCGCATTTAACTCGAATCCCAATCTAAATGGGCATCAGCAATAATCAAATAAGCATATTTCCATATGTGAAAACATGAGTCAAGTTTTGCCCGACCTGGACTCGAACCTAGGACACATAATTGCTGTGCCAAGGTGCTACCAACTACACCATAGCAGAATGTGTTCATTCTTAGTATATCAATTAAGCTGTAAGGTTGTTTTCTCTTTTAGACTTTCTGTGGTGTAGTTGGTAGCGCCTTGGCACAGTAATTATATGTCCTAGGTTCGAGTCCCGGTCGGATAGAATATGATTCATGTTTTCATATATGGTAATGTGCTTATTTAATTATATATATATATATATATATATATATATATATATATATATATATATATATATATATATATATATATATATATATATATATATATATATATATAATAATAATAATAATAATAATAATAATAATAATAATAATAATAATAATAATAATAATAATAATAATAATAATAATAATAATAATAATAATAATAACAATAACACAAAACTGCTAACATACAGTCTAAAATTGCAGGGAAATGTCCATTAAAGAAAAGAAGTACTTATTAATTTCGTGACCGTATCTGGCCACCTTCTCAAAGTACTTTGAGAAGGTGGCCAGATAAGTTCACGAAATTAATAAGTACTTCAAATACATTTTCGTTGCTTTCTTTAATAGGCATTTTCCTAACGTGTATATATATATATATATATATATATATATATATATATATATATATATATATATATATATATATATATATATATATATATATATATATACATACATATACCGTGGCTGTTTCCCCCTTAATTTGGGGGGTAGCCGACGTCAAGAAAGGAAAGTTATATATATATATATATATATATATATATATATATATATATATATATATATATATATATATATATATATATATATATATATATATATATATATATATATATACATACGTGGTATATCATACCTATTTATTTAAATTAGATATGCATAATTATTCCTATGTATAGTATATGAATAGTTCATTTGAAACTAACTGTATAATAGCTCACTGCAATCTGAGTCTCTAAAAGCCTTTGGCGATTAACTTGCCATCTCTCCATGATAAACTTTATTATTTCTCCTGTATGAACAAAGAGCCGTTTTTTTCAGCAGTCTTGAGCTCTAGGGTAAGGGTTAAGGCCCCTAGGAACAGGGAACTATATGAATGAAATATTTATGTCAATATGAGCTCGTGTACTAAAAATTATGGAACTTGTGGATGATGGTCTTGTGAGAATGGTCTACATGTGAGTTTTCTTAAATTTAGTTAGATTCCAAAGATTCTGGAAAGGGCATTCATGTTTCATACTTTGCATAAGAATAATTAGATGAGGGAGTATGTATCCTCATGTAAGTGTACACCTAGATTTCTTTGATATCTTGTAGTTTTCTTAATTTTCAATTCAAACTAAGCATGGAAACTTATCGATTTAGTGTTAGATTCTTGGTCTGAAGGTATATTCTTTTTATTCTTTCTCATCCCTTGTCATTCATTTGTTATTTCTTTGTCGTATGTATTCTTTGAATACGTTGTATTCGCAAATTATTGCTAAATTAACAGATATGTTTTGAGAAGAAAAACTATGCTCCTGCAGAGTGCCGCTGCATATTGATCAGTCTGTTTCCTTGCGGTAATTGTAATAAATGTGTAGGATATTTACAGTGACGTCTGAAAAGGCATCTTTAGAGTCATTCTCAACAATAAGGCAAATACTCTTAGTCAAGTTTAATATGAATTAATTAATCTTTCCTTTTATTCAGTAGTTTTTTCGTTTCTGTTCTTTAGTTCATATATATATATATATATATATATATATATATATATATATATATATATATATATATATATATATATATATATATATATATATATATATATATATATATATTTTACCCCTGATCGGGACTCGACCCTAAGACACATAGTTATTGTGCCAGGGCGTAGCCACATATACCACTGAAGGTCTAAAAGAAGAAGCAAACATCACAGCTAACTGCTATGCTAGGAATGAATTCATTCTTTCTGAATGCCTTTTTGTTCATATTACAGCTTCTTCCCAACCTCACTCGTGGCTTCGTTGTCTCATTTAATACAAATCTTATGCTATACAGGCGTCAATAAGAATCAAATAAGCACATTAAAATATGTGAAAACATGAATCATATTTTACCCCTGACCGGGAATCGAACCTAAGGTACATAAAATAGTATTCAGAATTGAATGCGTTCATTCCAAGCATAACAGTTAACTGTGAGGTGTGCTTTTTTCTTTTAGACCTTCAGTGACGTAGTTGGTAGCGCCTTGGTACAGTTATTATGTGTCTTAGGTTCTCGAGTCCCGGTCAGAAGTAAAATATTATTTATGTTTTCACATATGTTCATTTGCTTATTTGAACATAAAGGGGAAGGTTTGAGGTCTACCAATCTTCTGGAGACGGAGGATGATAAGAATCTGACTATTCTCAAATAATTTTCTTGAAACCCAACTAGTTGTTCCTTCATCATTCTGACAATTCCTGTGATGCATATTGTATTCAATTTTATGATCATGCCTTATCTAGAATAATTATGTAACTACTTATACAGATAACATAATTTACAATATTTACACATTCTTGATATAACAAAATAATATCTAAAGTCATAAAGTATTAAAGTATACCTAAAAATATCACAAATTAAATTAAGTCAATAAGATAAAGAACGTAATCCAAATAAATATTCAAAATAAAACTAGTTTCTATATTTTGCCATTGAGCAGAGAATATTTATTATCTAAAGTATTTAACAATTACCTCTTCAAAGTAAAGTAAACTCGTAATCAAAATCTAGCGCCATTACAAAGGAAAATTAAGTCTAACGCAAATATCCTTTGATAAGGATGACGTACACAATGATAAACCTACGCAAGGAGGAAAAATTACAAGAACACAAGAGTCTTTATTTGCAGTAAATGTTTACTTCCGGGTTTATCCGATCCAGTGGCGACTCATGTTTAGGCACTGCAGAACTGCAGAACCGCCTTTTTCCACTCGATATTATAAATATCATTCAATATCATGTCTTTTTTTTCTTTAATTTCTTCTTTATACTTATATATTATATAATCCATAAGCTTAATGTCAGTAGCCATCCCCTACTTCATGAAAAAAGGACAAAATTCCTTGTATGGAACTGTGCTCTTCACAGTTCCAGCGACGCGGTGTCTGGCTGTTATGGGAATGCGTACATGTCTGAGATAAGAAGCTGCAAGCTAGGTAGAAAGAGCACTGTCGCTCACACTGTGCCGACCCTGTTGTAGTGTTCCTTTTTGACTCAGGCTGGCGTCACACATAGCCAAAACTCCCGACCCGACTCTTAAGACCGCGTTCCGACGGAATCTTCGGTCAATCCTTGGAGATCCGGCAGATTTTTTAGCCGACAGGTGCAATCCTGTGCCTGTCGGAAGTGCGTCGTACGTCCGCGTAAGCAGTCCTATGGATCGTAATTGCAGTCGTACGGAGTCGTTTGGACGCGTAATTTAGCGTACGACTGATCGTACGCAAACGTAACTCTCATCATAGAAAATGGGAAATTTAAATTTTTTACCGTTACGACTGGGCCGACCATGCTCCCGACGCTCCCGACCCATCGTAGGGGAACGTACACGTTCGTAGGGGGTTGTACGCAGTCGGGAGGAATACTGTAATTCCCCCGAAGGAAGGGTATCGTGGCAAGAGAGAATGGTTTAAAGGACGACGTTTGTAACTTTAATTTTAGCATTTTATTCCCATATAGATATGTAATTTATTTTAAGTCATTTGTTTTTCACATATTACAATAACTGATCTTAATATGTTTCATTTTCATTATTTTATACTGAGAAGATATTAAGTTTGATATTTTACATTTAATAATGTAATAATGTTTCATCTTTGTCATTCGCAGAATCCTTCAAATGTAAGTTGTATGTACTGGTAAACGCAAAGAAAAAGTAATTTGGTATAGTTATATTTGCCCTTACTTTTCCATTTATATAATTATGTTAGAATTGATCCTAGTGAACAATAAATATATGGAAAAAGAAGAAAATAAAAATATATATATATATATATATATATATATATATATATATATATATATATATATATATATATATATATATAATTATATTGAGTTGAACTAAACATCAACAAAAATGGAAATTTAGTATATGTATAAATCTTAAATAAAATGGAACATCAGGTTCATAGAAATGAACTGAGTATCAAAAATATATGGATATTATAATAAAATCACAGAGAGACAATCTCTCTCTCTCTCTTTCTATAGATATAGTGCGAGCAGCAGTATACCAATTGAGAGGGTAAAAGTGCTAAATTCATGACACTCCCAGGTCATTATGGGATTATAAGGGTTGTCCCTTTATAAAGGCTGGTTAAATTCCCTTGGGTTCCAGGTACCCAAGCACTTGACCACAAGATATGTCCCAAGAAAACATGGAAAAACGTGTTTTCAGCTGTATAGCTTTAATATTTCTTTAAAATTCAAAAACACCTATATGTCTGTATGTTCCATATGACATAAACTAATTATATTCATATACCAAAAATAATATCTCGGATTTCATATACTATTATATATTGTCCATTACTAGTATGACTTACTCTACTAGTATAAATACTGTGACTTCTCCATTTGGATTACTGTTACTTATACAGTAGGTCAACTGGGGAGAAATAAACATTTATATATATATATATATATATATATATATATATATATAATATATATATGTGTGTGTGTGTGTGTGTGTGTGTGTGTGTGTACACTCAAACACACAGAGAGAAAGAAATATATAAGCAAGTATAGACATAAGTATACATGTCTAAAATGGATAAGTATATTAAGTCATGAACAGACTGAATAATGACCGATGTCCAGTGAATGCTATATTATATATTTGTGTGTATACACACACACACATAGGGAATGAGAGATATAAGCAAGCATAGACATAATTATACATGTCTAAAATGGATAAGTGTATTTAGTCCTGAACAGACTGAGTTATTGCCAATGTCAAGTGAATGCTATTTTTTTGTAATATATTCCAGTGTTTGAATTATATAGATTTTTAATATCACATTCCATTAGTTATTAATATATGGGATATTTGTGAAAGTATAACCCTGATTTATATATTTGGCACTTCAGCTACTTATATATATAAGTAAATATATGTTGGCCATGTATGTTAATATATTTCATATATTTTGTTTGACACATTTATGGATTTGAATAATTCATATTTTGATATATTGATTTCACAATATTATATGGGAAATATATGCTTTATTGCATGACCAATATTAATGGTCATATATAAATATATATTATAGCAAAATGATGATATAAGTAATACACAGGAAATGAACAGAAAATAATAATTTTATTTTTAAGATACAAAAATATATACTGTACAAAAATATATAAATTTCATTATGAGAAAATACACAAGTATGGCAAGACATATCCCCATGTAATAATATAAGTGTACTGAAAAAATTACATATGAGAATACTCAAATAAAAAACCAATTGAAAACATATTCCTATGTAAACAAATGTAAAAGGCACTGGAATGGGGAACCACATCAAAATACAACAGCAAAAAATGAAATTTAACAACAATGTCACTGCAAGAACACATGAGGGAAAAAATAAATGCACTAATATCATGGTAAACAATAAGAAATGCACTAATATCATGCTAAAACAATAAGAAATGCGGCAAGCGGAGCAGGAAAACTGAACGCCCAGGACTGGGTTGTCACACATGAGACCACGCATCGCGCACTGTCTTTTCGTACTGCGCTGCCAGACGTATAGGCGAATTTTTCAATTTTTAACGGTTCCAGACCCGGAGGACTGCATACGCCGGGTAGGATCGATCCTCTGGATCGTACGCGGGCGTATGCCTTCTCCTACGCCCGCGTACGATCAAGAAGATCGATCTTACCCGTCGCACGCAGTCTTCTACGACTGATTTGGTCTTCCGAATCACGGAGATTATTGGGTGCAGCAGCCACTTATCGTAGGCCCTTCACGACGGTTCAGGACCCCCTCGATTTTTTTAAACTACGTAGGACCGTTAGGATTCCGTCGTACGCGGAGGAACGATTACACCCGATTATCGTAATGACATCATTTCTGCCGGGAGGATTCCGTCTTTAGACGGTCTTAAGAGTCGGGGCGGGAATTTTGGCTATGTGTGACGTCACCTTCAGCGTATGTTGTGCTTAAAAGCCCTGTACCATAATCTTGAATGTGATAAAGTGTAGAATTATATGATTATCATGCTTCCAGATATTGTATTTAATTCATAGTTTTTTCGGTTCTTTTACTTTACAGAAAATTTGAATAATTTAACCATGACCTCCCTGTATCCTCAAGAAATAAGTTCTGTGACTGTAAGTGAACTTCTTTAGCACGAGGGTCTGCCCCTCTCTTTTTATCTTTTACTTTAATTTTCGTGCTTTTCCCTCCAATTCCCTTATATCCTTAATCCCCTCCCCTTTTTCCCCTCCTGTCCTATCCCATTCCATTCTTCTTCTAAGTGAACTTCAACAGCTTAAGTTTTCACAGTTGTCTCTCCATGAGAAAGTTACAGTTAAGAGAAGAGACCGTTCAACACCGGATATTCAAATATCTCAGCCAGGAGTAAGCAGCAACAAGAAGCATATTCGTCGCTTTCATTCTGAATGGCACCAACGAAAAAGTTGCCTTTTGCGGCTGCGAAGTAAAAAGTTTATTGTTTTGCTTTCCGTATTCGCTGTCTGGAGGTGACGTAACGTGGACAAAAGACAGTTTTAGATATATAAACAAAATTAAAGAAAAAACTGAAAACGAGAAGTCAAAGGAGCACGTTGAAAGTGTAATTTCACTGTCACTTTTAGGAAAAGTAAATATCAAGGAGAAACTTAGTGAGGCATACAGACTTTCAATCACTGAGCAAAATAGGTTAAAAAGAGCCGTGATACTTTATTCAAAATATTAGACTGTATTTTCTTTTGTGGAAACTTTGAAACTCCCTTACATGGACATGATGAAACAGATGATTAATCTTTTCATGCAAAGTAAAAACAAGACGAATGAATTTTGTTTTTAAATGAATGGATCACGATTGAATTGAAACAATTTAGGCTATTAGTAAGTAAAAAGAAAAAAAATTAGGATTTTATGAAGTTTATGAATAAATTTTCTTTTTATATGTTTATTTCATTTTACACAATATTAAAACAATGCTAATTATTTCCTGAAGCAGCAACCCCACTAATTTTAGCTGCGAGCCGCCACTAATCCAATCAAAGAGGTGATGAAGATGGTTGGCTTTCAAGACTTATAGCCTACATTAGTGTTACTGTACACAAATGCTAATAGGGGCAGATGGCAAGATATTGGACTTAAAGGAAAGGTACATGTGGCTAAGGCAAATTTTGTAACAATTACAGAGACAAAGCTGAATATATATATATATATATATATATATATATATATATATATATATATATATATATATATATATATATATATACTTCTTCTTCTTCTTCTTCGTCTACATCTTTTCCCACTTTTATGGGGGGTCGATGTTTCTGGCCAGTGTTCTCAATATGTTTCTGTCCCATACCTCATCACCCAACAAACCTTTAGACCTCAAGTCTTCATTGATGCAATTCATCCACCTACGCTTTGGTCTCCCCCTCCCTCTCCTCCCAACATACTGTCCATCCCTTCTAATGATATGACCATACCATCTTAGTCTACTTTCTTAATCTATACTGATATTTCTCTAACTTTTGAGGTACCTCTAATTACCTCGTTTCTGATCTTATCGCTTCTTGTCACCCCACACATCCATCTCAACATCCTCATCTCTGCCACATCCAGTTTTATCTCTTGTGTCTTCTTTATTGCCCATGTCTCTGCTCCATACATCATCGCAGGTCTCACAACTGTCTTATGCTCTTTACCCCTCAACTTAATCCCTATTCTCCTGTCGCACAGCACCCCAGACACTTTCTTCCAGTTCTTCCATCCCGCTTGTATTCTGTGGGTTATTTCTGTCTCTAGGTTACCATCCTCTGCTACTGTTGATCCCAAATACTTGAACTATTCAACTTTTTTCAACACCTCCCCCTGCAAATTGACCTCCCCATCCTCATCATCTCTCAATCTCAAGTACCTCTCGTCTGTTGCTACACAGTACAATGTCATCTGCAAAGAGCATACACCATGGTGACTGATCTCTAATACCCTGGGTTACTACATCCAAAACCAGATCAAATAGATATGGACTCAAAGCAGACCCTTGATGCAGACCAACATTTACTGAGAGGCTTTTCGTCAAGCCCACACTGCTCTTAACATTTGCCTCTACCCTCTCATACGTATCTTGGATGATTCTTACATATATCTCGGGGACTCCCTTTTCTCTAATACACCTCCACACCTCTTGACGTGGTACTCAATCATATGCCTTTCCAGGTTAATAAAGACCATATGCAGTTGTTTTTGTTTCTCCCGATGCTTTTCCATCATTTGTCTCAAGGCAAATATGGCATCCACTGTCCCTCTTCCAGGCATGAAGCCAAACTGTTCATCCCCAATTGTCGTTACCTCTCTGAGTCTCCTCTCTATGATCTTCTCCCATATCTTCATAGTATGACTTAACAACTTTATACCTCTATAGTTTCCACACTCCTTGAATGTCTCCCTTCCCTATATAGATTGGGATGATTAGGCTTCCTCTCCACTCCTCTGGCATCTTTTGCTGACTAAAGATCTTTTGCATTAAGTCCCACCAAATCAGTTGTAGAAGACTGCGTACGACGGGTAAGATCGATCTTCATAATCGTACGCGGGCGTAGGAGAAGGCGTACGCCCGTGTACGATCCAGAGGATCGATTCTACCCGGCGTATGCAGTCCTCCGGGTCTGGAACCGTTAAAAATTGAAAAATTCGCCTATACGTCTGGCAGCGCAGTACGAAAAGACAGCGCGCGATGCGTGGTCTCACGTGTGACAACCCAGTCCTGGGCGTTCAGTTTTCCTGCTCCGCTTGACGCATTTCTTATTGTTTTAGCATGATATTAGTGCATTTCTTATTGTTTACCATGATATTTGTGCATTTATTTTTTCCCTCATGTGTTCTTGCAGTGACAGTGTTGTTAAATTTCATTTTTTGCTGTTGTATTTTGATGTGGTTCCCCATTCCAGTGCCTTTTACATTTGTTTACATAGGAATATGTAGTCAATTGGTTTTTTTATTTGAGTATTCTCATATGTAATTTTTTCAGTACACTTATATTATTACATGGGGATATGTCTTGCCATAATTGTGTATTTTCTCATAATGAAATTTATATATTTTTGTACAGTATATATCTTTGTATCTTAAAAATAAAATTATTATTTTCTGTTCATTTCCTGTTTATTACTTATATCATTATTTTACTATAATATATATTTATATATGACCATTAATATTGGTCATGCAATAAAGCATATATTTCCCATATAATATTGTGAAATCAATATATAAAAATATGAATTAATCAAATCCATAAATGTGTCAAACAAAATATATGAAATATATTAACATACATGGCCAACATATATTTACTTATATATATAAGTAGCTGAAGTGCCAAATATATAAATCAGGGGTATACTTTCACAAATATCCCATATATTAATAACTAATGGAATGTGATATTAAAAATCTATATAATTCAAACACTGGAATATATTACAAAAAAATAGCATTCACTTGACATTGGCAATAACTCAGTCTGTTCAGGACTAAATACACTTATCCATTTTAGACATGTATAATTATGTCTATGCTTGCTTATATCTCTCATTCCCTATGTGTGTGTGTGTATACACACAAATATATAATATAGCATTCACTGGACATCGGTCATTATTCAGTCTGTTCATGACTTAATATTCTTATCCATTTTAGACATGTATGCTTATGTCTATATTTGCTTATATATTTCTTTCTCTCTGTGTGTTTGAGTGTACACACACACAAATATATATATATATATATATATATATATATATATATATATATATATATATATATATATATATATATATATATATATATATATATATATAAATGTTTATTTCTCCCCAGTTGACCTACTGTATAAGTAACAGTAACCCAAATGGATAAATCACAGTATTTATACTAGTAGAGTAAGTCATACTAGTAATGGACAATATATAATAGTATATGAAATCCGAGATATTATTTTTGGTATATGAATATAATTAGTTTATGTCATATGGAACATACAGACATATAGGTGTTTTTGAATTTTAAAGAAATATTAAAGCTATACAGCTGAAAACACGTTTTTCCATGTTTTCTTGGGACATATCTTGTGGTCAAGTGCTTGGGTACCTGGAACCCAAGGGAATTTAACCAGCCTTTATAAAGGGACAACCCTTATAATCCCATAATGACCTGGGAGTGTCATGAATTTAGCACTTTTACCCTCTCAATCAGTATACTGCTGCTCTCACTATATCTATAGAAAGAGAGAGAGAGATTGTCTCTCTGTGATTTTATTATAATATCCATATATTTTTGATACTCAGTTCATTTCTATGAACCTGATGTTCCATTTTATTTAAGATTTATACATATACTAAATTTCCATTTTTGTTGATGTTTAGTTCAACTCAATATAATTATATATATATATATATATATATATATATATATATATATATATATATATATATATATATATATATATATATATATATATATATATATATATATATATATATATTTTATTTTTTTTTCCATATATTTATTGTTCACTACGATTAATTCTAACATAATTATATAAATGGAAAAGTAAGGGCAAATATAACTATACCAAATTACTTTTCTTTGCGTTTACCAGTACATACAACTTACATTTGAAGGATTCTGTGAATGACAAAGATGAAACATTATTACATTATTAAATGTAAAATATTAAACTTAATATCTTCTCAGTATAAAATAATGAAAATGAAACATATTAAGATCAGTTATTGTAATATGTGAAAAACAAATGACTTAAAATAAATTACATATCTATATGGGAATAAAATGCTAAAATTAAAGTTACAAACGTCGTCCTTTAAACCATTCTCTCTTGCCACGATACCCTTCCTTTGGGGGAATTACAGTATTCCTACCGACTGCGTACAACCCCCTACGAATGTGTACGTTCCCCTAAGATGGGTCGGGAGCGTCGGGAGCATGGTCGGCCCAGTCGTAACGGTAAAAAATTTAAATTTCCCATTTTCTATGATGAGAGTTACATTTGCGTACGATCAGTCGTACGCTAAATTACGCGTCCAAACGACTCCGTACGACTGCAATTACGATCCATAGGACTGCTTACGCGGACATACGACGCACTTCCGACAGGCACAGGATTGCACCTGTCGGCTAAAAAATCTGCCGGATCTCCAAGGATTGAGCGAAGATTCTGTCGGAACGCGGTCTTAAGAGTCGGGTCGGGAGTTTTGGCTATGTGTGACGCCAGCCTGAATAAAAAAGGAACACTACAACAGGGTCGGCACAGTGTGAGCGACAGTGCTCTTTCTACCTAGCTTGCAGCTTCTTAGCTCAGACATGTACGCATTCTCATAACAGCCAGACACTGCGTCGCTGGAACTGTGAAGAGCACAGTTCCATGCAAGGAATTTTGTCCTTTTTTCATGAAGTAGGGGATGGCTACTGTCATTAAGCTTATGGATTATATAATATATAAGTATAAAGAAGAAAATAAAGAAAAAAAGACATGATATTGAATGATATTTATAATATCGAGTGGAAAAAGGCAGTTCTGCAGTTCTGCAGTGCCTAAATATGAGTCGCCACTGGATCGGATAAACCCGGAAGTAAACATTTACTGCAAATAAAGACTGTCTTGTATTCTTGTAATTTTTCCTCCTTGCGTAGGTTTATCATTGTGAACGTCATCCTTATCAAAGGATATTTGCGTTAGACTTAATTTTCCTTTGTAATGGCGCTAGATTTTGATTACGAGTTTACTTTGTACGCATGCGCACATATCCGAGAAAAGAAGCTTCATGCTAGGTCAGTGCTTCCACTTTAGGGTAAAATACCATAACTTAGGGTAATCAGACCCCTCCTAGGGTAAACTTTATAGTAAAGAAAAAATGTGGGAAATCTAGGCCAATCAGGGGTAATCGGCAAATTTTCTATATTAATGTTTTCTTGACTAAATATATGTTTGCAGATGATACTATGGTGGTGGCAGATTCAGAGGAGAAGCTGTGTCAGTTAGTGTCAGAATTTTGATTGGTGTGTGAGAGAAGGAAGTTGCAAGTGCATGTGGGAAAGAGTAAGTTTATGAGGTGTACAAGAAATGAGGATGGTGCTGGAATGAATGTTATGTTGAATGGAGAGACACTTGAGGATGCTGATCAGTTTAAGTATTTAGGCCTGGTTATAGCTGCAAATGGTGGAGTGGAAGCAAATGTGTGCACAGAGTGAATGAAGGATGTAAGGTGTTGAGTGCGTTGAAAGGAGTGATGAAGAATAGAGGGTTGGAAATGAATGTTAAGAAAGTTTTGTATGAGAAAGTGGTTGTGCCAACTATGATATATGGAACAGAGTTATGGGGTATGAAAGTAAGTGAGAGACGGAAACTAAATGTGTTTGAGATGAAATGCCTGAGGAGTATGATTGGTGTATCTTGGGTTAGGAATGAAGTGGTGAGAGCAAGAACGGGTGTGAGGAGAGAATTTGCAGACAAAGCAGATATGAATGATCTGAGATGGTTTGGCCATGTGGAAAGGATGGATGATGAAAGACTGCTGAAAAAGGTGATGATTGTGAATGTTGATGGGATAAATGCTAGAGGGAGGCCTAGGTTTGGGTGGATGGATGGAGTAAGGTGAGCCC
>JAXCGZ010013527.1:0-15000 GCA_037179515.1 Halocaridina rubra | reverse complement strand
AACAAATAGGGGGATTACTTTGCTCTATGGGCAATGACGAGGGAGCTAGCGACCGTTCAGATGGCACTGCTGGAGTGCCACAGCCCATCCTCCCGGTTCTTCCACAACCTGTGTCACTTCACAACTGCCAGCTCCTCCTACTGCCCCTACCACAGGGCTATCTCTGTAAGATGCAGCCCCATGGTAACAGCAGATGCCTATCAGAGCCGCGTCACAATCGCTCGCCACTCATTCCTATTCCTAGCACGCTCGCTTGCTTCCCTCACATCCATCCTCCTATCATTCAGGGCTCTCCTTACTCTATCCATCCATCCAAACCTAGGCCTCCCTCTAGCATTTCTCCCATCAACTCTCGCATTCATCACCTTTTTCAGCAGCCTTTCATCATCCATCCTTTCCACATGGCCAAACCATCTCAGAACATTCATATCTACTCTGCCTGCAATTTCTCTCCTTACACCCGTTCTTGCTCTCACCACTTCATTCCTAACCCTATCCAATCGAGATACACCAATCATACTCCTCAGGCATTTCAAACACATTTAGTTTCTGTCTCTCACTTACTTTCATACCCCATAACTCTGATCCATACATCACAGTTGGCACAACCACTTTCTAATACAAAACTTTCTTAAAATTCATTTGCAACCCTCTATTCTTCATCACTCCTTTCAATGCACCCAACACTTTACATCCTTCATTCACTCTGTGACACACATCTGCTTCCACTCCACCATTTGCAGCTATAACCGAGCCTAAATACTTAAACTGATTAACCTCCTCAAGTGTCTCTCCATTCAACATAACATTCAATCCAGCACCATCCTCATTTCTTGTACACCTCATAACTTTACTCTTTCCCACATTCACTCGCAGCTTCCTTCTCTCACACACCATTCCAAATTCTGACACTAACTGACACAGCTTTTCCTCTGAATCTGCCACCACCACAGTATCATCTGCAAACAGCAACTGATTCAGCTCCCACTCGTTATCATCCCCATCTACCATTCTCAAACCTCGACCATGCACTCGCTCATTCACCTCTCTTACAACTCCATCAATATACAAATTGAACAGCCATGGTGACATCACACATCCCTGTCTCAGTCCCACACTCACTAGAAACCACTCACTCACTTCATTCCCTACCCTAACACAAGCTCTACTACCCTCATACAAACTCTTCACTGCATGCAACAATTTACCATTGATTCCATATAATCTCAAATCATTCCACATAGCCTCTCTATCAACTCTATCATATGCTTTCTCCAGATCCAAAAATGCAAAATACACAGCCTTACCCTTTGCTAAATATTGTGTTTACGGGAAAGAGCCAAAAGATCGTATCTTCCAGTGTGTGTGTGTGTGTGTGTGTGTGTGTGTGTGTGTGTGTGTGATTACCTAATTGTGATTATCTAATTCTGTTTACGGGAAAGACCCCAAAACTCATATCTTCCAGTCTCTTGATCGGTTCCATTTTGTACTTACTGATACTTATCATACCTGTCCTTAAAACTATGGATTGAGATAGCATTAACTACCTCCTCGCTTAGCCAATTCCAATTTTCAACTACTCTTACACAGAAAAAGTATTTAATTACATCATGCAGAGAAATTTTCTTACGAAGCTTCAAACTATGACCACTGGTTCTAGAGCCTGCCATATCAAAATATCGATCCCTATCCACTCTATCATAACCATGAATTCATCATATCCATCCTCAATCTTCTAGCTTCGAGTGATGGTAAGTCTAATTCCCTCAGCCTCTCATCATAACTCAGACTATGTATTTCTGGCACCAATTTCGTGGCATGTCTTTGAACTTTTTCAAGCTTAGCTATGTGCTTTTTCAAGTGCGGATTCCAAAAGGGAGCTGCATATTCGAGTTTTGGCCTCACATAGGTTACATAAATATTTCTGAACATTTCCTTGTCCATGTGCCTGAAGGCTATCCTTACATATGACAAGAAGGCATATGCTGCCCTTACTATGCCATTTGCATGTATTTCTGGAGACAAATCTGCCAGTATGTTTACTCCTAGATCTCTCTCATTTCCTGTCTCTTGAAGTTGTACGCCAGCCACCGGGTAGTCAACCTTCGGCCTTCTTGCACTTGTACCCATTCTCATTACCTTACATTTTGAGGTACTGAATTTCATTAGCCACTTTTCTGACCACTCATCCAGACTATTTAGATCTTCCAGAAGTTCTCTACCATTGTTCTCGTTTCTTACTTTCTTCACAATCTTTGCATCATCTGCAAACATATTCATGAATGAATTTACAGACTCTGGTAGGTCATTTACATATACAAGGAACAAAAGTGGCCCTAAAACTGAACCCTGTGGAACTCCACTACTAACTCTTCTCCATTCAGACACTGAGTGTCTTACTATAACCCTCTGTTCCCTTCCTTCTAAGTAAGTTTTTATCCATTCCAAGACATTTCCACCTATTTTAGCCATTTCTTGCAGCTTCCTAATAAGTCTCCCATGTGGAACAGTGTCAAATGCTTTCTGGAAGTCTAGGAATATGCAATCTGTCCAGCCCTCTCTTTCCTGTAAGATTTGGCTTACCTCATCATAAAATTCTAATAAGTTTGTTACTGTTGATCTACCTTCTCTGAAGCCATATTGCCTCACTGACAAAAAGTTGAAGGATTTCAAGTGAAGAGAGATTGTTTCCTTAGTACTTTCTCCATAACTTTGCAAACTATGCTGGTCAAGGAAACTAGTCTATAGCTTAGAGCCGTATCCCTCCTTCCCTTTTTGACGATAGGTATCACGCTCGCTTGTTTCCAGCATCTTGGAATCTCCCCTGACTCCAGTGACTTTTAAGATATGATACTTAGTGCCACTGATATTGAGCTTGCGAATTTTTTCAGTACATGAGGGGATATATCATCAGGACCTGTAGCTTTATGAACATCTAACTCCATCAGCGCTTTGCATACCTCTGTGGCTGTAAGGTTGATGTTCTCTAATGCCGGCCCGTGAGCTTCTATCTCTGCAATCTGAGGGGGTGGGGTATTTTCTACTGTAAATACTGACTGAAACTCCTTGTTCAATTCTTTGCAGATCTCTTCATCTGTCTCAGTGATGCTTCCATCCGCTCTCTGAGGCCTTTAATCCTGTTCTTTTACCTTCAGTTTTCCTCTGATAAAGCTGTGGAAAAGCTTGGGATTTTCTTTAGCCTTCCTAGTGATGTCCCTCTCATAGTCTCTCTCTGCCTCTCTTCTTTTACTTAGGTAGTCATTTCTTGCTCTTTTGTAGGTTTGCCAGGCATTTATGTTTTTTTCTCCTCCTATACCTTTTACAGCATTTGTCTCTCCACTCCTTAGCTCTTTTACACTCATTATCGAACCATTTTACTCTGGCATGAATTACACCTACTTTGGTGACAGGTATGCAGCAATCTACTATCTTCCCATATTTCTCAAAAAAAGATGTCATACATTTCTTGTACAGATTTGTTGTAAAATAAGGTTCTCCAGTCAATAACTACAAAAAGCTCATTCATTTTGATGTAATCTCATTTTGGATAGTTCCTCCTTGTCCTCAGTGCCTCTACTCTCAGGCAGAAAATCTTCAATGATATACTCCATCAACAACACACAGTGGTCACTCTTTCCAATTTTTTTTTTTCAGAGTGTGACACCGGGACTGACAGAAACTGCCCTCATCAATAAAGGCCGAGGCACGAGAAAATACCAAGACGAAGGAAAAGAAAAAGGTTAAGGGCAAGGCAGAGATGAGGTGATGTCACACAAGGGAAAACGACAGACAGAAAAAAACAGTCAAAGTACAGAGGACCCAGAGATATGGAGGACTAGGCTCTGAGATGACGATAGATCTGCTTTTTGAAGGATGAAAGGTCATAAGAATTAGGAGAGACAGAAGGAGGAAGAGAGTTCCAGAGTCTGGAGGTAAATTGGAAGAAGCAGTCGATGCACCGACCAATCCGCGAGCTACAAATCTCCACACAGTACCTGTGAGATGAAGCTGCTTGGCGAGTATTACGCGGCCTCGGCAGTGGAGGAGGGACGCAACTCGCCAACTCATCAGAGCAGCAATGGAAGTAGTAGCAATAGAAATGCGAAAGGGAAGATACCTTCTGGCGAAGAGAGAGAGAATCTAGATTAGAAGTAAGAGAAGGATCATTAATGAGTCTGACTGCCTTAGATTCAACCCTATCAAGAAGATAAGTAAAGGAAGAAGCACCCAAGATGTGTGAGCAGTATTCTAAGCAGGGGCGGATAAGACCTCTGTAAATTTTAGGTAACTGCAATGAGGAAAATTAATGACGAAAACAAAACAAAACCCCCAATTTTTTGGATGAAGATTTAGAAATTTGGATTATGTGATTCCTCCAAGACAAGTTAGACGCTATATGGATTCCTAATATGTTCACAGAGTTAAGAGGGTAAACTTAATTAGTTTCGAAGACAATAGGGTTATCAGGGGGATAAGAAGATAAAGAGATAGCCAGAAACTGTGTCTTGGAGGCATTGAATTTAACTAAATTTTGAGTGCCCCATTCAGATACTCTCTGCAAATCGGAGTTAAGAGTAGAAGAAAGAGTGATACGAGATTGATTACGAGTAGCAGATGAAGGTTGTGAAGAAAGGCAGAGGAAAAGTGAAGGGTAGAATCATCAGCAAAGGCATGAAGAAGAGAGGAAGATGGGGATTGTAGAAGATCATTAATGAAGAGAAGGAAGAGAGTAGGTGAAAAAAAACAGAGCCCTGTGGAACACCACTGGTAACAGAGAAAGGGCTAAATGTCGAGCCATCAACAACTACAGATATAGAACGGTCAGTAAGAAAACTGGAAATCAGAGAACAGAAAGAAGGGGTAAAGCCATAGGCAAGGAGTTTTGCCAACAGAGCCTTGTGCCAGACTCTGTCAAAAACCTTAGAGATATCAAGGGCGACAACAAAGGATTCCCCATAGTTCCTCAGAGAAGATGACCATACATGAGTAAGATAGGACAGGAGATCACCAGTGGATCTTGCCTTGCGGAAGCCGTACTGGTGATCGGAGATAAGTGAGTTAGATTCAAGGCGTTTCAAGAAGTGAGCATTGAGCAAAGTTTTGAAAACTTTAGCAATAGAGGAGGTTAGGGCAATAGGTCGGTAGTTAGAAGGAATAGAGCGGTCACCCGTCTTAGGAACAGGTTGAACTAGAGCATGCTTCCAAGATGAAGGATAGATACTGGTTGACAGAATGAGGTGAAAAAGACGGCAAAGCACGGGAGCCAGTTCATCTGCAAACTCCTTAAGGAACCTTGCAGGGATACCATCAGGACCAGATGCCTTGTTTGTCTTTAGCGAGCAAAGAACCTTGTGAACTTTGCATGAAGAATGGATAAGAGAGGGCATAGGGTTAAAGAGGGGAAAAGACTGAGGAACAGGTGCGCTGGAATCATTGATAGAATAGTTGGCAGAAAAATGAGAGCCAAAAAGAGTGGCTTTGTCAGTGGGAGAGCAAGCTATAGAAACATCAGTATGAATGAGAGGGGGAAAGCTTGAGTTAAAGAACTTTTTGGAGAGGTTTTTCGCTAAGGACCAGAAGAATTTGTCAGTGGGAGAGGAGTTAAGGTCATCAACTTTCCTTCTTATAAAGGAAGCCTTAGGCCTTCGAATCTGAGCAGTACAGCGATTTCTAGCTATAATAAAAGCAGAGCGATTTAAATTAAAAGGAGAGGCTAGGTAAGATCGGTGAGCCTGATTCCTAGTCTTGATAGCCATGGAGCAGGCACGGTCAAACCAAGGTTTAGGGGGAGAGAAAGTTTTTGTAGAAGAGGGGATGTACGCCTCCATTCCCACGGTCATGACCTCGGCAACTTTTAGAGCTACCTGATCAGGGTTGCGGGACCGAAAGCAATAGTCATCCCATGGAAAGTCGAAGAGAAAGTTACGCAAATTTTCATGTTGGGTACCCTAGAAGTGTCAAAGGTGGCGCTGAGTATGAGGGATTGGTGGTGGGGGAGTGAAAATGAAAGAGACTGAGATCATAGAGTGGTCAGATTTACCAAGAATGGAAAGCACTGAATAAGAGTAGTTTGAAGGATTAGAAGTAAAAAATAAGTCAAGAGTGTTTGCAGCATGTTTGTGACGATCAGGAACGAGAGTAGGATGTTTGATAATTTGCTGCAGATCGTGAGGAATACAGAAAGCAAGGGCCTCACTTCCTCCCACATCAGTGTGAGAAGAATGAAGCCACTCACTGTGGTGTATATTGAAGTCTCCAATGTAGAGAACTTTGGAATGTGGGTGAGAAGATAGCAAGGACTCATGGCACGAGGATAGATATTCGAAGAAAGACTCAAACTCGGTGGAGTTTGGAGAACAGTAGCAGAAGCAAAGGAAGATAGTGGTAGTGGAGAGATAGACTTTTAGCCAGAGAACATCAAAGTCAGGAGATTCAAGGTTCATGAGTCTCACAGTAGGAGTGTTAGTGTTCCCACCTTTGGAACGAAAACGAGTATACAGATTATAGCAAGAGATTTGGAATTGGTCAGTGGAAGCATGTATAGAAAGCTGGGTTTCAGATAGGAGGAGGAGGTTAGGGAGAAAAGTGCCCAAGTGCTGTTCCACAGATAAAAGATTAGAGTTCAGCCCACAAATGCTAGAATAGTGAAGAGTGAAAGAAGCAGATCTATTGGGAGGTTCAAGGTCAAGAGCAGAACCTTTACTACCACCAGGCGTGTCTGCAATTAAGTCAATGGTGGAGTCAACACGAGCCCCGGAGATTCTTCACACCCCACTATGCCAGGTACTCGGGGTCATTAGTTGTGAACCTTCCATAAATAATAACAAATGTGAGGAAAATTTTTTCAGTATCAAACACGTTATCCGTGAATACTAGATCAAGTAGTGATGGCTCATCCCCACCCCTGGCCCTCGTTGGTTCCATTACATGTTGGTGTAGGAAATTCCCTTGTACGCAATCTAGGAATCTTGCCTCGAATGAGTCCTCACCACGGTGTTGGTCAAGATTTATCCAATCTATCTCTTTATGATTAAAATCTCCCATAATCAAAATCCTACATTATCTCTCCCGTGCCATAGTAACAACTGATTTTATGACTTCAATAGTACCTATATGACATTCCTCATAAAATACTAGCCTATTTTGGTACCTTGGTGGGTTATATGCAACAATTATTATAATGCTCTCTGACCCAGTATTTATGTGAGCAACAAGAAATTCCATGAACTCACTTTCTATAGCCAAGTTTATTTCTTCATCTTGAATCCTTTCAATTATGAGCCGTGCTATCTCTCTATCAGTCCTCTCAGATCTTTCAACCCTTAATATTCTGAAGGCCTTAGGAAAAACTGTGACACTGTTTATGTCCTCACTCAACTTAGTCTCTGTAATTGCTACTATATGTGCCTTACTGTTGTGAATCCTATCTTTTAATTCTACTGCCTTAGCAACTAATCCATCAGCATTTGTGTAGAACAATCTTCATGAGGCCCCATCCCCTGATCTTCTGTCATTATCTTCTTTATCTCCCCTTTGTCTTGAAAAACTCTGAAATGAAAATTTTTCTTCTCTTCTTCATTTTTTTCCTCATTTTACCTTCTTGCCTCTTGCAACAAGTTTTTGATCTTTCCCATCTTTTCCTGTGTTTTGTATTGTCTAATGAACACTTCTTTGAATTCTTGAAGGTCTTTTAGACTTTTTTCTCATCAATATTTCTCTCCATGCTTCCCCTTTCTCAAATGTTACTTTGTTGTTCTCTCTTTCCTTCCCTCGAATATTTACCTAGTTGGTGAATGTTTACAATATCCTCAGGACGACAAACTACTCCAAGCTTTCTAATCAGGTCTACAACCCTAGCTTTATTTTCTTCAAGTCTCCCCTGCCATGTTGGCTCCTGGAATTCTCTAATGCCTGAGATTACCACTGTCTTCTCTTTATCAAGTACCTGTTTAATCAGTGGATTTGCCTTTTCCATCACAACGTTTTTCATTTTTTTCAATTACTGTCTCTTTAGTCAACTGTCTGTATGTTTTCCAGTGCCACCACCTTTACAGCCTCATTTACTGCCACATTCCCCTTCAGTGCATCAGCAAAGGAAGTTTTCATTGCATCATGTTCCATATTCAGCTCCTGGAACTCTTTTCTAAACTGTTCAATGTTTTCCTTAATCTGGACATTCCAAGCTGCAATCTCATCTCTCTCAGAAGAGAGCAGTGAACTAACATCTAATTCATTTAGGTTGTCATTCAGCTGTTTGTTGTTATCTTCTTGTTTAGAAATTCTGGTTTCTTGTTCACTCTTTTCCCCTTCCAGCTTCTTTATTCATTTTTCTAGTTCTTTTCTCTCCTGCCATTGTGCTTTATTTGCTTCCTCCAAACATCTTATTTCCTCTCTGAGTGTTTCATTCTCTTTCATTTCTATGTCCATATTCCGAATTTTATCATCAAGGCTTATAACCATTGTCTCTAAATCCTTGATTTTCTGTTTTAATCTCCTAATAGCTACCCCTCCTCCCGCTGCTACATCCCCTGGAGATCCTCTATCATCCCTCCCCAACCCATGGGTGGGGGGATTTGGGATAGAGATGGCATCATATTCATGTTTTCTATTTCACAGAATATAGAAAGAAGAAGAGAAAGAGAAAAACTTTTCTTTAAGCTTCACAAAGAATTTTTATATCTTCATATAAGCTATGTAGTTACTCAATTTCTCTCTTTTCTGGGAATGCACATCCTAACTAAATAATTTGACTTTGGTAATTTGAGGGGAAAAAAAGAAAAAAATGCAAACAAAAACAAAAATCTACTTGAAGGAAAATTTGAATTTGTATCTGAGGAGACACCCACCTGTTTCTGCTATATATTCTTCTTAACTGATAAATTCACTTGCTAACCAAGGTATGTTATCACAGGACCAGACTTTACATTTAACACAATATATATATACAAAATAAAAAATAATAAAAGAGAAAGCTAAAAAAAATTAAGAAAAATAAGATAGCTATGCTCCTTGGCAACTTAACTCAGTATTTTTAACGGGTGTATTTTTGATATTTATTTAATTATTCAATTATTTCGTGTATCAAACTAACTATCAAATTTATATAAATGGGAAGGATACTGATTTTAACAATGTATGGAACCACAGGATCAGGTAAACAGCTGACAGGGCTCTCCCCAATTTACATAAAAAACTAAGTAATGTGATGTGATGGCTTCACCTCTGGCAACTCTTCTAAACTTCCTTCAAGGCAGAACAGGAAAGCTTCTTCTCTTTCCCCTCTTGAAAAATTTTGTCAGTTTTTTCCTTTAATATTTTGTACAGTCTTGTTATACAACAAATATAATTTTTTTCTCACAATGCCCTGCAGGATTTCTTATTTAGGGAAATTTTGTTTATGTTTATAATTAAGTCTTGTGTACTTACAGTTACTAAATAGTACATACCTAATTGTGCTAACGAGAAAGAGCCCAAGGCTCTTATCTTCCCATCTCCGGATCGAGTTACATTTTATTCTTAGTGATACTTATCATACCTGTCCTTAAAACTATGGATTGAGATAGCATTATCTACCTCCTCGCTTAGCCAATTCCAATTATCAACTACTCTTACACTGAAAAAGTATTTCCTTACATCCTGCAAAGAAGTTTCCTTACGAAGCTTCAAACTATGGCCTCTAGTTCTAGAGCCAGCCATACCAAAATATCGATCCCTATCCACTCTATCATAACCATGAAGGAATTTAAAGACTGTCACCATATCCCCCCTCAATCTTCTAGCTTCGAGTGATGGTAAGTCTAATTCACTCAGCCTCTCATCAAGACTGAGATTGCGTATTTCTGGCACCAGTTTCGTGGCATGTCTTTGAACTTTTTCAAGCTTAGCTATGTGCTTTGTCAAGTGTAGATTCCAAAAGGGGGCTGCATATTCGAGTTTTGGCCTCACAAAGGTTACATAAATATTTCTGAACATTTCCTTGTCCATGTGCCTGAAGCTACCCGTACATTTGATAAGAATGCATATGCTGCCCTTACTATGCCATTTATATGTATTTCTGGACACAAATCTGCTAGTATGTTTACTCCTAGATCTCTCTCATTTTCTGTCTCTTGAAGTTGTTCTTCAGCCACCGAGTAGTCAAGCTTGGGCCTTCTTGCACTTGTACCCATTCTCATTACCTTACATTTTGAAGTATTGAATTTCATTAGCCACTTTTCTGACCACTCATGCAGACTATTTAGATCCTCCTGAAGTTCTCTACCATTGTTCTCGTTTTTTACTTTCTTCACAATCTTTGCATCATCTGCAAACATATTCATGAATGAATTTACAGACTCTGGTAGGTCATTTACATTTACAAGGAACAAAAGTGGCCCTAAAACTGAACCCTGTGGAACTTCCACTACTAACTCTTCTCCATTCAGACACTGAGTGTCTTACTCTAACCCTCTGTTCCCTTCCTTTTAAGTAAGTTTGTATCCATTCCAAGACATATCCTCCTATTCTAGCCATTGCTTGCAGCTTCCTAATAAGTCTCCCATGTGGAACAGTGTCAAATGCTTTCTGGATCTAGGAATATGCAATATGCCCAATCCTCTCTTTCCTGTAAGATTCGACTTACCTCATCATAAAATTCTAATAAGTTTGTTACTGTTGATCTACCTTCTCTGAAGCCATGTTGCCTCACTGACAAAAAGTTGAAGGATTCCAAGTGAAGAGAGATATGTTTCCTTAGTAGTTTCTCCATAACTTTGCAAACTATGCTGGTCAAGGAAACTGGTGTATACTTCAAAGCCGTATCCCTCCTTCCCTTTTTGAAGATAGGTATCACATTTGCTTGTTTCCAGCATCTTGGAATCTCCCCTTACTCCAGTGACTTTTTAAATATGATACTTAGTGCCACTGATATTGAGTTTGCGCATTTTTTAAGTACATGAGGGGATATGTCATCAGGACCTGTAGCTTTATGATCATCTAAATTCATCAGCACTTTGCGTTCCTCTGTGGCTGTAAGGTTGATGTTCTCTAATACCGGCCCTTGAGCTTCTATCTCTGCAGTCTGAGGGGGTGAGATATTTTCTACTGTAAATACTGACTGAAACTCCTTGTTTAATTCTTTGCAGATCTCTTCATCCGTCTCAGTGATGCTTCCATCCGCTCTCTTTAGCCTTAAAACCTGTTCTTTTACCTTCAATTTTCCTCTGATAAAGCTGTGGAAAAGCTTGGGATTTTCTTTAGCCTTCCTGGTGATGTCCCTCTCATAGTCTCTCTCTGCCTCTCTCCTTTTACTTAGGTAGTCATTTCTTGTTCTTTTGTAGGTTTGCCAGGCATTTATGTTTTTTTCTCCTCCTATACCTTTTCCAGCATTTGTCTCTCCACTCCTTAGCTCTTTTACACCCATTATCGAACCATTTCACTCTGGCATGAATTATACCTACTTTGGTGACAGGTATGCAGCAATCTACTATCTTCCCATATTTCTCACAAAAGATGTCATACATTTCTTGTACAGATTTGTTGTAAAATAAGGTTCTCCAGTCAATAACTGCAAAAAGCTCATTCATTATGATGTAATCTCCTTTTGGATAGTTCCTCCTCATGTCCTCAGTGCCTCTACTCTCAGGCAGAATATCTTCAATGATATACTCCATCAACAACACACAGTGGTCACTCTTTCCAATTGGTGGTTCATACGCAATTTATTCAATATCCAACTCATTATCTGTGAATACTAGATCAAGTAGTGATGGCTCATCCCCACCCCTGGCCCTCGTTGGTTCCATTACATGTTGGTGTAGGAAATTCCCTTGTACGCAATCTAGGAATCTTGCCCCGAATGAGTCCTCACCACTGTGTGGGTCAACATTTATCCAATCTATCTCTTTATGATTAAAGTCTCCCATAATCAAAATCCTACATTTTTTTTCCCGTGCCATGTTAACAACTGAGTTTATGACTTCAATAGTACCTATGTGACTTTCCTCATAAACTTCAAGCCTATTTTGGTTCCTTGGTGGGTTGTATACAACCAGTTATTATAATGTTCTCTGACCCAGTATTTGTGTGTGTGTGTGTGTGTGTGTGTGTGTGTGTGTGTGTGTGTGTGTGTGCATGTGCGCGCGCGCGCGCCAGAAATGAGTTAATAATCACATTCAGCCGAGCATCTCAGGTGGTGTTAAGCAGATTACATTTATCAGGTAAAGGCAAATGAGCACTAATATACGAATATTTTTTGTTACGATAAATACATGTGCTATTTTCTTGTTATTATTCTTAGCGGTGTAAGTTTTTTTTATGTAAAAGCCACATTGACAGGGCGAGATATATATATATATATATATATATATATATATATATATTATATATATATTATATATATATATATATATATATGAATCATTTTTTACCCCGACCGGGACTCGAACCTAAGACTTATGATTACTAAGTCAAGGCGCTACCACTACACACCACAGAAGGTTAAAAGGAATCCAACCTATAGCTTATATCTGCTATTACTTAAGAATGAACGCATTCTAACTGAATGCCACTATGTTCATATTACAGATTCCCCAACCTCACTCGTGGCTTCATTTTAGCATTTAATTCAATTCCCAATCTCATTCGGGCCATGAAATAACCAGATAAGAACATTACATATGTGAAAACATGAATCATTTTTTACCCCGACCGGGACTCGAACCTAGGACTTATGATTACTAAGTCAAGGCGCTACCACTACACCACAGAAGGTTAAAAGGAATCCAACCTTATAGCTTATATCTGCGTATACTTAGGAATGAATGCATTCTAACTGAATGCCACTATGTTCATATTACAGATTCCCCAACCTCACTCGTGGCTTCATTTTAGCATTTAATTCAATTCCCAATCTCATTCGGGACATGAAATAACTAGATAAGCACATTACATATGTGAAAACATGAATCCTAATTCCTAGGTTCGAGTCCCGGTCGGGGTAAAAAATGATTCATGTTTTCACATATGTAATGTGCTTATCTGGTTATTTCATGGCCCGAATGAGATTGGGAATTGAATTAAATGCTAAAATGAAGCCACGAGTGAGGTTGGGGAATCTGTAATATGAACATAGTGGCATTCAGTTAGAATGCGTTCATTCCTAAGTATAGCAGATATAAGCTATAAGATTGTATTCCTTTTAACCTTCTGTGGTGGAGTGGTAGCGCCTTGACTTAGTAATCATAAGTCCTAGGTTCGAGTCCCGGTTGGGTAAAAAATGATTCATGTTTTCACATATGTAATGTGCTTATCTGGATATATATATATATATATATATATATATATATATATATATATATATATATATATATATATATATATATATATATATATATATATATACTCCAACCCATATATCGTCTTCTTCAAATATTTGTTCTCGGCAGTGTACGTTTCAAAAAGCATGAATATGAAGACAACGCCTTCAAAACTTGTGTACCAAGACAGAAGGGAAATCTTGTCGAAGATTATTCAAGAGGAAAGACCTCTATCACTATAAGAAGAGCTCTCTAAATACTCTCCCTTCGACAAACAAACAAACAAACATTTATTTCCATTTTGTACAATGGTTATTCAACATTAATAGTAACTTATAAGTAAACATGTAATTAAACTAATAAATAAGAGGGTAATACATACAGATAATTATATGTAGCTTTCATAGAAAATAATAAAGCTGTTATAAAAATGTTAACAATAATGTTAATAAAAAAAGTAGTAAGAATGACACTAGATACAGGATCGTTATTATCGGCATCATTTCCATATTTGTTTTCCTTACAATGAGAATAATTAGTTCTTAATAAGCAGCAACTAATTGTTCAAAAGAAAACTATATAGTTTGCCTTTGAAAGCTGTGAAGGAGGATGCATATTTAAGATGCTCTGGAATATTATTCCAGAGTGTTGGTCCTTTGATAGTGATCATCTTTGAACCTGCTTCTGTGTTTGTTCTCTGAATAAAGAGCTCACTGCTCTGTCTTGTGATGGTTCCCCTTATATCCCTGACTGTTTTTAAATCAAATAGCCAGCTAGGATAATGATGGTCCAAAATTTTGAATACAAAAACATAAATAGCATAAGCGACCTTGTTTCTGCCCGCAGCCACCCAAGTTTATTGAGAGCTGGTGTGATGTGGTCATATTTTCTTATTCCTCCCAGGGCAACTCAAGCTGCAAAATTAATAAGCTTCTGTATTCTGTTTATCTGAGACAGTTGTGCAGTAATTAATATGACTTAGGGCTAGAGATTCAGCAACAGTTATTCGAGTGGTAGGCTCAAAATTGTCTTTTATATGTGATAAGTACATTAATGTTCCTGTAACCTTTTTTGCATACTTTATCTATGTGGGAATCAAACAACATGTGGTTATCAAGTGAATTCCTAGGTTTTTGACTGTTTTGCTAGGTGTGATAATATTGTCGCAAAAATTAATTGTTTTGTTTTCTGGAATTTGTGCTATGTGGAACCTTGAACCAATAAACATGCATTGTGTTGTACTTTCGTTAATTAACAGCCCAATTTCTTGAAAACAGGTTTGAATTTTGACAGAGTATTTTCTGCTCTTAAAGTTAGCTCTGGGAGATGATTAATATCACCACTAAGGAATAGTTGAGTGTCATCTGCATATTGTACGACTAGACAGTCAGAAATGAAAGATAGATCATTTACGTAAATGGAGAAGAGGATAGGACCAAGTACTGATCCCTGTGGAACACCAAATGATACATTTTTTGGCACAGAGATAATGTTGTTAAGACATATAGACTGTTTACGATTAGATAGATACTTGCTAAACCAGCTCGGATCAATATTTAAGTTAGTACATTTACTTAAAAGAATTTCATGGTTTACACTGTCGAAGGCTTTTGATAAGTCCAATAATACAAGCACAGATATTTTTTTCATATCCATATTATTATAGATACTATTCGTAACTTTGAGCAGTGCAGTTTCCGACGAG
>JAXCGZ010013526.1:65000-77500 GCA_037179515.1 Halocaridina rubra | reverse complement strand
TATGTCTATATCGTACACCACAGATGTCTATCTGGAATATATATGCATCTTATTTGAATACCCAATGTACTTTGGAAATAAAGATTTATTATTATTATTATTATTATTATTATTGTATCATATTTGATAGTACTTATTCAGTTACACAGTCATGACTTTTCCAATCATTTCTTTTTCAATATTTGGTATCTTAAGGCATAGTCCTCTCTCTCTCTCTCTCTCTCTCTCTCTCTCTCTCTCTCTCTCTCTCTCTCTCTCTCTCTCTCTCTCTCTCTCTCTCTCTCTCTCTCTCTGTACCGAATGATATCTAACAACTAATTTCATCTTGTTAATTCTTGGCTATATCTTATTGTTGTAATCATGGTAACGAGTACAGTGGTAACGCGCTGGCTTCGCATTCACGAGGTCGAAAGATCGGTCCCCGTCCAAGACCGAGAGTTTAAGCTGTTTACTGGCAGGAACTGCTGTGGTTGGACATCACAGTGGGGGGTTGGGGCTTGCCCTGGCTGACGAATACCCATTGTAATGAAATGGAAATAAAGTTTATAATAATTATATTATTAATTCTTGGCTATATCTTACTGTTTAAGTTATTGTAACAAGATCAGTATTGTCCTGTAAGAATTGTAAACTTTACTCTGTTCTCGCAAAAGTTTACTGGAATCATTCATTTGTGAGGAAACACTACTCAACACTGGAAACAGATATAAGGTGCCTCTGTATGCAGTAATCGGGGAAGCTTGAAAGTTAAGGCATATTTTTTTTTCTTTTTTTATAAGTGTGATACCAGGATTGACAAGAAACTTGCCCTTATCGGGCCCGGGCACCGAGAAAGCTATGAAACAAAGAAAAAGGGGAAGCTCTGGCTATAAGAAGTTGTGCAAGTAGAAGCCTTGATTTAAGAGAGAAAAATAATAATAATTATAATAATAATAATAATAATAATAATAATAATAATAATAATAATAATAATAATAATAATAATAATATTAATAATAATAATAATAATAATAATAATAATAATAATAATAATAATAATAATAATAATAATAATAATAATAATAATAATAATAATAACAATTATGGTAATAATAATAATAATAATAATAATAATAATAATAATAATAATAATAATAATAATAATAATAATAATAATAATAATAATAATAATAATAATAATAATAATAATAATAATAACAATTATGGTAATAATAATAATAATAATAATAATAATAATAATAATAATAATAATAATAATAATAATAATAATAATAATAATAATAATAATAATAATAATAACAATAATGATTAATAATAATAATAATAATAATAATAATGAAAATAATAATAGTAAACTTGTACTGGCATTTTATATATTCATTTATATTACACATAAATATATATATATATATATATATATATATATATATATATATATATATATATATATATATATATATATATATATATATATATATATATATATATATATATATATATATAAAGAGTAAACCGAGGTTTTGACACCTCCTGATGACATTTTCAAGGTGATGAATATGACGGTGATTCTACCTTTACTAAACTTTCTGTATAGGCCTCAAGCCTATTAAGTTAGAGACCATATAGTTCTTCCCACCACTGGTATACTTATCCCTGATGTGTCCCTGCGGATTTCTTCAAATGGTCGATAAATATCTTCAGATGGTTCTGGAGAATCCGAAGGGTTCATGTTCCTAATGTAGAAGCAATTAGTAGGTAAATTTTATCTTGTGACCTGATCCAAATCCGCTAAATACCAACGTGACCCTTTCTCCAAGTATCTACCCAATTACCTCGTTGAATTCAATTTATTTTTTTTTTTATTCTGTTCGTAGTAAATACTTCAGAGATAAAACTTTTATTACCGGAAAAAGAATCGACTGAGTTTATGGAAACCTCTCTATATATGTTTATGTAGTTACATTTAAATAGAAATCAATCCCCCATTCCAAACTAAAATGCGTAGCTGGCAATAGTATTATTCTGCAATAGTTTTGTAGAGGCCCTCAAAGTTCTTTAATTCAGAATTCTAAATTCCATGCTGCTATTGCACTAAAACCTACAAGTAACTAGACCATGGTAATATTTAAAATCCACTTGCTGTCTCTTTCACCATACATCCCACTTGAATTTTTGTATATTCTGTTTCTTATAGTATTAGGATATTAAATGAAATAGTTTTTTCGTTGCAGTTTTCAGCCTTACTATTTTACTTTCATCCTCAGACAAATAGAGAAAAGGCTTATAATTTTTCTTAGGGGGATTCCAGCTGCCATTGGTTATAATCTTATGATAAGTTTTTTTTTTTTATTCTAGCGTGAGCATCATGAACCAGGCTAGATATGTTGTCTTACAGTACGAGTGAAATTTTTATCTTCCTCAGGTGAAAGTTTTGGATCTCAAGTCTTGAGGAAAAGACCTCTTATATCCTACATTCCTAAGTTGAAACCATATCGATTAGGGCCCGATTTCTTAAACAGTGTAAACCTAGGATACCATCTTGTTAGTTAGCTAGACACACAAATGGATTTCGTAAACGCATCTGACGCGGTGAGTATTACTCACCTAGGCCCGATTTCTTAAACAGTGTAAACCTAGGATACCATATTGTTAGTTAGCTAGACACAGACAAATGGATTTCATAAGCGCATCTGAGGCGGTTCTGTGTAGTCGCCGTGGCTCAGTCGGTAGCGT
The DNA here is from genome assembly GCA_037179515.1 of Halocaridina rubra. Taxonomy (NCBI): domain Eukaryota; kingdom Metazoa; phylum Arthropoda; class Malacostraca; order Decapoda; family Atyidae; genus Halocaridina; species Halocaridina rubra. Next base: position 74,767 of record JAXCGZ010013526.1, on the reverse strand, counting down.
CTCCGACTCTGAGGCGTCAGGTCGAGGGTTCGCGCCCCGTCACGGTCTGAGGTTAGCAAAGGCATGCACTCAGCGTAAGGATTACATCTGCCAAAACAAGTCCTTCGCAAGAAGGCAACCGTCCTAGCCTTTGGTTGATAAGGGAGTCCGTGACGTAAAACCGGAACATCTGAGGCGGTTCTGTGTATGGCTAGGTTCCCCTCATGGGGAGATCCTGGCCATATACAGAACCGCGTCAGGTGCATTTATGAAATCCATTTGTGTGTGTCTAGCTATCTAACAATATGGTATCCTAGGTTTACACTTTTTAAGAAATCGGGCCTAGGTCAGTAATACTCACCCCTAAACCCCAATGCATGGTCCACACTTTCATCACTTGGGTTAGCTTTGCACCATAATACAGCAAAGAAGACCTCATAAAGATAATTAGAATAATGAAGCTGTAATGTGTACTTTAACAAAAGAAGTATTCCCCCTTTTTCACACTCCATCGTGTACCTGTTCTATAAATTATTTTGCACCTTAGTGGGATATGAACTGTCTCATTTTCGTGTTTGAAAGCATTCATTATACCATTATAGTAATGGAATATGTGTACTAATGGTCATTACATTCTTCTTCATTTTTTAAGGGCAGTCCATTTCCCAGTCACTTGGATTTTAGGTGCCTTTCTAAGTCATTGTAGTAAGGCTCTGTTATGATTTAGTACTCTCTACTACGTCACCTCAGTGTTTGGCCTATTTATATTATGGTGGTTGTATATTTGGCTATCCTGTCGTTGTGTGAGGACCTTCTTTTATATAGCTTTGGTAGTTACTATTGACCTAAGGAGATTTCGAATTCCACTTATTCCTACCAGCAGTGTGGATATTATTAGATGCCCTCGAGTTATGTCCTTAACATGAAACATGCGTCCTCTTCTTTTTTTTTTTAAATAGATGAGGACCTTTTTCTGTGCTTTGTATTAATCATACCAATTTCCCTGCTATGGTATTATCTAGGTAAAGTATTTAGGAAACTGGTTTTCGGACATATATTTCGTATCCATGAAGTCTATAACCTATTATTTCCTTATTTAATCACCATTGGTCATAAGGTGTTGTCAGTGAGCAGTAAACAGCTAACTTGGTCAGAGGAAGTTATTCAATGTTATTTTAAGAAATATGTATTCGTTTTTCTTATTGACAGTCTTTTCAATTTTGTGGGGTTCCACGTAGAAGTCTTTGTTTAGCTCACTCGTCGTCATTCTTATAAAAGAAAAAACTTACTTTCATTGGGTAAATTTTTCTTCTTAACGGTGAATGTTAGATTCTGCTGTAGGAGTATTAAGACAGAAATCGTTATTGTTGAGACTGGAGTGACACAATTGCCAGACTTCTGTCTCTTTCTTTACTTGAGTTTTTCTGAGATATACTTTTGGTTGAGGGACTTCTGTTGTTGTTGTTTTAGATTCTCCACCTACGGATGGGTGGAACGGGTCATGGAGGACCCATTGGGGCCTTAGTTTCATTGTATTTTGACAAGATATTTATTTTTAAAAGTGGAAGATATTTTGGAATGTGCTGATTGTGCCCACATTTAACTGACCTTTTATTCCTATAAGAACTAGGATGCTGTTTTGCTCTAAATATATAATGCAGCATACATTGTAGCCCCCTCACTTGTTTTTAATCCTTTCTGTACTAGAGAAAAAAACAGCCTATAAATTTCTAGGATTACAGTCTACTTGCTCCCGCTTCTTTTGAAAACTGCATATACGCCTTCACCATTTCAGTAATATGTATGCATATTATGGCGATTACCTTGAGTCTTGTCATGGTAAATTATATGTTGTTAGCGTCCCTTAATTTGCAAATGGGTAGTTAGTGATAATTGAGTCGTTTGTTTGTCACAAGCAATATGTAAAGGAGAGTCCGTTCTCTTTAGTCTCAGTGATAGGAGTAATGCAGTAAATTAATCAAAATAATATATACCTATAACCTTGCTATTATATCATAAAAAGGAAATTACGATCTATATGTATTTCATACAACTATGCAAGACCCTCAAAAGCATATCGATTGCGATTAATTGGAACTGTTTTTTGAGTTTACACCCATACATGGCATTGCCCAAATCTTTTTATAAACTGCCCGTAATTAGGCAGCAAAAAAAGTGTCCAATTAATTAGCGAACGAGCACTTTAGACATTGTTACAACAAGTCTCTATTCCAATCTATCCATCCATCCTTAAGATCCAAGGTGTCTATTCCCATTCCCCGAGTGTGTTTTACTTCACGGACTCCCTTTTCTACCAAGGGCTAGGGCGGTTGCCTTCTTGCGAAGGACTTGTTTTTGGCAGATGTAATTGTTACCCTGAATGCATGCCCTTGCTACCCTGACCGTGACGGGGGCGATCTATTCCCATTCCCCAAAGCTCTTTATTATGTTATGCTGTATGGATCACCTACATGTCAAACTTGAAAGTTGTTTGAAGTGCTATTTTGAGTGGCATGTCTGTTGCTCTATTTTCTACCTGCGTCGTGAATGTATGGATTCCTCATTTTTAATCCATATTGAAATATGTACCCGTTTATACTTTTTAGATCCTTATACTTTGGAAATCTAAAACAAACCAAGTTATTCTTTTGGCAAATGGTAAGCAGATTCTCACACTTCCTTGTACCTGGAGGCTGACCAGATTTATGGTATTTTTGAAAGAGAAAGATATTTGAGAACTTGAGATAATGCTTGAACAAGGTGTAATTATGTTTATACAACATTAAATTATGTTTCTACATTGTTCAGCATAGTGCAACGAAAGTTGACCTAATGGTAATTTATTCTGTGTTTTATGGTTTCTGGTTGTAAGACAGAAAACTGATCTTTATAGATAACACTCTAGGTGGTTTAAGGTTTATATTGTACTTATGTATATAGAAAACCAGCGTGATAGTGAGATCGCAGGGAAAGATGCAGCACAGACTATTGTGGATATATAGCCAATAGAGATGGTTTGCTGAACAGAATTGAAAAGAAATGCCTAGGTAGAGACCCTCTCTTGTTTGATAATAGTCATTCAATAACGTTTTCTACATAGTTTTTGAAATATATTGTAAGCTATTTGCACTACTGTTCGCTTTAATGGCCGTTTCCTGAAATCAGTATTGTTCGAGTATAGAACTGAAAAACGTGTTAAGGGCGGTTTGAACTGTCCAACGGTTCGTCGAACGCGGTTCGACAGACAAGTGTTTGAAGTGATGTTCGAACGTGTGAACGGGGTATTTGGTTGTCGAACACGTTCCGTGTTCGACAACCAAATACCCCGTTCACACGTTCGAACATCACTTCAAACACTTGTCTGTCGAACTGCGTTCGACGAACCGTTTGACTTTGTAAACTGCCCTTTAAATTAGGACTCTCTAATTGGAGCATTATCGAAATTTATATGCATACACTGATTGTGTCAAGCTATTTTACCTGAGTGCAAAAACCACCAGGAAATCTTCAGCATATAGAACTCTCTGCTAAGTAAAATCTTAATTCACTACTCCCTTTTGGCATTATTCCTGGCACACCGAGGAATAAAGAATAGTAATTAGCAAATAATTAGGGGACATACGTGTTATCAACTGAACTATAATATTTATGACTGTTGTTGTTCCGGTTTTACGTCACTGACTCCCTTTTCTACCAAGGGCTAGGACGGTTGCCTTCTTGGAAAGGACTTGTTTTGGCAGCTGTAATCGTTACCCTGAGTGCATGCTTTAATTGATATGAAGGTGATATTTGGTGAAGGTTAACTCCTTTAGTGGTGAAAATCATCTCAGGGCATATACTACAGTGATGTAAGGTCATACACATTTTTCATACTTTAAATAAGACACAGAAGTCTGAGTTGGGTATTTCAAAGACAAAGTCAATACCTAGAAAGAGGAAAGCAGTGTCGATGAGTTTATGATAAAATTCAACGATAGCCAAATAAAAATAGACAAAAAAAACTGAAATATAATTGTGTGTGAAAGTAGACACCATCTTCTCATACTATCATGTTCATTTTACTTGTTTTTTTTTTTTTTTTTTTTTTGTTGCTGCTTATCATAGTTTATTTACATTATCATTATTACTGTATTACCAATGTGGCCGCTGTGGCCGATTGGTAACACTCGCAACTATGATTCTTCAGGTCCTGAGTTCGATGCCCGCCACGGTCTAAGGTTAGAATAACGATAGCACTGGCCAATAATAAAGTCCTTCGTTAGAAGGCACCGTCCTAGCCCTTAATAGACAAAAGAGTCCGTGACGTAAAACTGATCACATTACTGTATTACCAAGGCACTCAAGCTAGAGATATTCCTCCATGAAGGAGAATGCAAGCAATGACAAAAAACTAAAAAATTACAAGAGATGTATACTTTAACATGACAGTGTTAGAGATAATACCAAACCCTGATCATATAAATAAATAAATAAAAAAAATCTGATGCCAAGGTCTGCCCTTGTTCATTCTCTACAATGAGCAGTTGCACGACTCTGTGCTAGAAAAGGGCATACACTCAGGGTAACGATTACATCTGCCAAAACAAGTCCTTCACAAGAAGGCATCCGTCCTAGCCCTTAGTAGAAAAGGGAGTTCGTGACGTAAAACCGAATCCATCCATTTAGAAAAGAACACTTTTAAATTGTAATGTTATATCATCCCTGGGTTATGGTGGTTCTGCCGACTGTGACTGATAATGAGTCCAGGAGATCCTTTGAGCACAGCAAATATGAATCATACAAGAATAATGAAAATTCTAACGGGTAACTTCACCATTCGTTCAAACTAGAGTTAGGCCAAAGAGAGGGAAGCATGGCACATGTAAATCCCTGTAAGTAAATACAGTTGCATTCTTGAAGGTGACTTTATGTGCATAAGATAAAAATAATTAGAGCATAGATCGATATGAGTTATCTCCAGTTTTATTTGCACTCTTCAGGACCGGTTTGAAACATCTAAGTGTTAGGTCGAAACATATTTGGAGTAGACTTATAATCATTCACTTCATGGTGTCCATATATACGACAGGGCAAATATGAGCTTTGCTAGTAAATTTGAAAAGGAATTAAGTTGTCCACTTGTGTTTATTATGCTACTTTTCTTGATTCTGGTCAATCCTGTGGTTTTGGCAGAATGCTACACACACACACACACACACGCACATACATACACACACATAAATATATATATATATATATATATATATATATATATATATATATATATATATATATATATATATATATATATGCATATATATATATATATATATATATATATATATATATATATATATATATATATATATATATATATATATATATATATATATATATATATGCATATATATATATATATATATATATATATATATATATATATATATATATATATATATATATATATATATATATATATATATATATATATATATATATATATATATATATATATATATATATATATACATATATACATATATATATACATACATACATACATACATATATACATGCATACATACACATATACACATACATAAATATATACATGTATACATATATAAACACATATATATATATATATATATATATATATATATATATATATATATATATATATATATATATATATATATATATATATATATATATATACATATATATATATATATATATATATATATATATATATATATATATATTTATATATATATGTGTGTGTGTGTGTGTGTGTGTGTGTGTGTGTGTGTGTATGTATGTGTGTGTGTGTGTGTAACATTATGCCAAAAGCACAAGATTGACCAGAATCAAGAAAATTAACATAATAATCACAAGTGGACAACTTAATTCCTTTTCAAATTTACTAGCACCTGTCCTGGTGTCACAATAATATATATGCATTGGTAGCGCCTTGACTTAGTAATCATAAGTCCTAGGTTCGAGTACCGGTCGGGGTAAAAAAAAAATTATTCATATATATATATATATATATATATATATATATATATATATATATATATATATATATATATATATATATATATATATATATATATATATATATATATATATATATATATATATATATATATATATATATATATATATATATATATATACATATATATATACATATATATATACATATATATACATATACATATATATATACATATATATATACATATAAATACATATATATACATATATATACATATATATATATATATATATATATATATATATATATATATATATATATATATATATATATATATATATATATATATATATATATATATATATTGTGACACCATGACAGACCAAAAATAAAATTAAAACAAATTTACCCTCATCGAGCGTAGGCACGAAGAAAATATAGAGAGAAACGGAGATGGCGAGGATTGTGACTTGTCAGATGTGAAGAGATAATAAGACACGTGTAACGAATATCCAAGAATATTTGGTGTTGATGTAGGCATAGAAAGAGAACTGTAACTGAAGGAAGACTTAACGTATGAATATTAAATTCATCAGCTCATTATGTGCAGGATATGTTATGACAATCATGAAAACACATCACACAAAGTTTTGCTTCAATAAACTGCTGCAAAATATTTGCATAAATAAGTTTCTCTAATTAGGATTATTTTCATGGGAACTCCTTTCAAGCCTTGCGTTCAACACTAAATTTTCTTTAATAATATTAAAGAATATTTTTGCCTGTTAGGTTTCTCTGAGACACCTTAAAAGCGAGTAAGAATTAGTAAGAAAAAAAAATACCTTGCTAAACGTCACCCTAAATGTCTTTTGTATGGCGGAGGTAAGTGAATTGGACATCCCTTTTTGAAAAAAAATAAAATTCTGCTCGTGCATTGATTATGCATGATTGTTGGAGGTGATTAGAAAGGAGAGGACAATGGAAATTTTTACAAAGATTCCCTTCACTTATTTTTCTCTCTTAATTCAAATCACCTCAAGACAGAGGTTACGATAACGTGAATGGTGAAGCCATTCTACTTCTATGTTTGTACTAAAGCTGCTTCCAGACACCTCTCTTCAGCAGTGTTAATCCTGATAAACACAATGTAAAAAGGAAGAAAATAAATTGCCATAATTTTACATAAAACATAAATTACTCTGGTTACCAGTTATCATGGTACATTGCAGAATAACGATAAAATTTATACATAAATTTTTCACATATAAATACAAGTCAGCATCAAGATGATTTTTTTTTTTTTTTTTTTTTTTTTAGGGAGAGTTGGTACTTACCATACTTGTAATTGACGATATTTATATATTCTCACCTGAGACGCACATCAGTATTTTCACCAAGTCTTTTGTTATGTAACATGCACACCTTTACATCTGTAAGCATCGTCAATCACAAGACTATAGTTTAAGCACGATTACCCAGGCAAAGAGAATTTGAAAGAGAGAAAAATTCTGATATATACATATAAACATTTATCAGGAATCTAAATAAATTTAGCATCACTCCAAGTTCTCCAAGATGTACAAGTATATCGAAACACAATTAGGTTTAAATTAATATGAAACCTAACCGACATTACGAAATATATTTCTATTTATATATATAATATATACTGTACATAAAACACGAGATAATATATTAAAGATATCACCAGGGCTTTCATTAAGGGCAGCACCACCATGTAATATTTCAGAGGACGGATTTCACATTAAACCGTTCCAAGCCTTAACTTGGCTGACACACACGGGTTCACAGGTACAATAGCAGCACATGTGCAAGTGCCTCTTTATATTATACATATATATTAAAAAAGAAAAAAAAAGGAATGTCCAAGTAAATAAGAGTTCGTTGGCATATTGGGCCTACATAGGAAAATATATTTTCAAAGAAAATTTGTCTCCTGTAATCTTCATGTAATATATATTTTTTTTTTCTAAAATCACAGAAGACTTGTCTATGGCAACATAGCAGGAAACAGGACGGATCCAACAACAGAAGGGAAGAGTTACAAACTACGAAGCATCATTTTGTGCTCTGGAAGCACAGCTGTAGCATTACTTTGGTACACGGAGGAGTGAGTAAATCAGTGCATTGTTGCACGAGGATATCTAAGTCTCACCATTTTGGCACTGTAAAATTGGCACGGGTGAGTAGGTACTTGTAATACCTTACGTTGGACTTTCGTTATATGGATATCACGCATAGGTGGCTAGAACTTGTCGATGTTGGCACCCAAAGTACACAAGGTCTCTAATTATTTGGCACAGGTTTGAAGTTTTTACTCACTGAAGCAACAAGCCATCAGAAAATATGGCGGCCAATGGGCCTACTACTTCTAACTAAAAAAATCCAGGGTTAGTGTGTTCTATTATACAACGCCTGCAATATTTCTTAACTGTTCTATAGCCTTCAATAGTCACTTGGCAGTCTTGAATATTGAGCTGCTGTAAACCACGACAATAATATGCTATGTACTGTACACCACGGTCTGTGATCATGTCGCAAGATTTTACCGATAGTTTTTTCAAGTTTGGGCAATGTTCTGATATAAATTTCATGCCATTATCCGTAACATCACACTTTCCAATATCTAAAGCTCTTAATCTTGGACAAGATCTCGCAACCATCTCCATGGAGTCATCACTCACGGCTTCACATCCTCTAACGTTGAGATAACGAAGTTTATAACAATGTCGAGCAATCTGTTTGATGCCAGCATCACTTATTTGATCACATTTTGCCACGCTTAAATATCGGAGATTTGGGCCTAATTTTGCCAACTCGTACATTCCAAAGTCTGTGATTTGCACGCAGTCAGAGACACTGACTTCTCTCAACATGAGGCAGTAGCTGGCGATATGTTTTACTCCAATATCTGAAAAAAATACTTTCATTAACATCAAACCACATCATAAATGATAGCATTTACAGATAATCAGCAATACGTTAATATCATCAGAGATCTATGATCTGACTTTTTATTGCTTAAATTGGTTACTTAAAGTAATGTTAATATTCATTAAGGATTAATCACTGAAATTTACTCAAAGAATGAAAAAAAATTGTATGTCTGTAACATTACACATATTCATTTCCACCTCTTCACTTATTATTCAAGCACAGTTATTTGCAACAATTATATGTTATTACAATGCTAATCATAAACTAGAGTGTTTAGGTATATAATAAGAGTTAACAAAGATATAAGAGTACTCAAAAATTATAGCCACCTGTTATATTAAGACATCTCCTGAGGTAGAGGTGTAGGAGTTGTGGACAGTTCTTGACAATAACTTTTAATCCTTGGTCCTCCAAGGCATAGCAGTCAGTCATATCAAGATATTGAAGGTAAAGCTGGCGAGAATGCATAGGCTCTGGCTCCATACCACCCTGCTGATTTAGATGAATACAAGTGATCTGAGGGCAGCCTGAAAAAGACAGTATAGTGTCAAAATAGTATACAAAGACAAATTATCTCATACTGAAGATGTGTAAAATAAATATGAAGTGATATTGTAGTGTCAACTTCCTTTTTCAGGAAAGTCAGGTTAAGAACTTCGCATAAAAGGTGACAAGCCAGTTAATACCGTTCCATATTCACTCATTTAAAATTGCAAGAAGAATTACAGTTCTTTTAAATGGTGTTCAGAATTTCTTATCCAAAACATCTCTCTCAAGGTTTCTATCGGGACACAGTCTCAGAAAAATATATAAAGTAAAATATAATAGTGGACACATGTAAATGTGT
>JAXCGZ010013526.1:60000-62500 GCA_037179515.1 Halocaridina rubra | reverse complement strand
TATTCCCTGTGTATTGTGATTCAGTACATACTCTAACCAACCTCCCTCTTTAGCCTAAGTCAAAAATGCTAAACATTATGCTGATACATCCCACCAGAAACTATTATAGATATCTAATCCATAAACACTGTATTGCAACTGTCTTAATATTATTTTCAACATCTACTTTTTTTAAATTCTTCATTCTCTAATTATCTCTTATTAACATAAATGTTACCTCTGCTATTCAATTCTCCTATTTATTCTGAACTTATTCGAAATATTCACACCAACTTTACCTCACTTTTAACCCTACCTAATTTTACAAGCTCATGAGCCTCTCAGTATTCAGTCATATGTGTCATTTTAGCCATTCTGTGCTGAGCATTAAGAATAGAAATATGCTCAGCAATTATATTTCCCTTTTCATATCAAACACTTCACTAAAGCTTCCTTAGTTTCTGTTCCATTTCTCTAAACCATTTTCTACCTTCCATCACTGACTCAATGCTCTAATGATGTAGATATTATTATTACAACACCTTCTTATTTCTCACATGACCAATAATCATATGAGCTTATCAAGAGTAACATAAACTGTATCTAAAAATGTGATATTTGAGCTCTTTGTATTTGTTATTGTGTATTGCAACCCATATTACCTATAATAGCAAAATATTACTTGATTATCACTAATAAATAGGTACTGAGCATAAAATCTCATTTACTATTTCAATGACACATAGCATGATAGCTCTGTATTAAGGAGTACACAACCGAATGCAATTAAATATATTTGTTAAAATTACTATTAAAACATAATTAATGACAGATTTGTTGTATGAAAACATGCGATTTTTAGCCTTAAGAAACAAAATCTAATTATAAGAAAATAACATTCTATTATATACATAATTAACAACTCCAGTTAATTTTTGCATGACGATAATCATATAAGTAATTGATAAGCAGGATCAAGTTATGTGTAACTATACTTCAAATCTGCATTTAGCTGCATTATTACTTCAAGTACATACAGCAGTTAAATGCTCAGTTTCTGTGATCTCACACAACTTTTCCCTCGTATGTATTTGTAAAATCCATCAAAAATTATCAACATACTTTATTATATCAACTTCAACAACCAATACTTTTACTATAAGATATATGTGTCAACATGGGAAGATTGCTAAAAGCTACTCTATAACGCGAAAAATTTTCAAGACTCGAAGAATCTAAGCAATATATAATACATCAAACAGTATATTTTATCAAAATACCCTCTGCATGAGTATCAAAAGATATATTTCTTAGATACTCAGATTATTGCAATGATATTTTGAATTTTTAATCTACATAAAATATTCATGTACATGATCAAGGAATTAAAAATACAAATGCAGCTAAGAATATACCCTCGCTCACTCTCCAATTGCTTACTCATTGCTCTGACTATCAGTGAGTATGGATAAGTAACGTAAATCTTTATTTTTTTTTTCAAGATTATTAACGAAACTTATAAATATCAAAGCAATTGGCATACAGAAGAATTAATTTATAAGAAGACTTTATTTCCGGATTTAAAGAGAGACAATGGCATCTTTCTTTAACAGTGTAAACCTAGGATACCATATTGTTAGTTAGCTAGACACACATAACTGGATTTCATAAACGCATCTGACGCGGTTCTGTGTATGGCTAGGATCCCGTACGGGATCCTAGCCATACACAGAACAGCGTCAGATGCGTTTATGAAATCCATTTGTGTGTGTCTAGCTAACTAACTATATGGTATCCTAGGTTTACATCTGTTTAAGAAATCGGACCAAGGATCCCGCACGGGATCCTAGCCATACACAGAACCGCGTCAGATGCGTTTATGAAATCCATTTGTGTGTGTCTAGCTATCTAACAATATGGTATCCTAGGTTTACACTGTTTAAGAAATCGGGCCAATGCTAAAATGACTAAATGAATTTACTAGAACCAACCTGTTAAATCTAGATGCTCTAGACTGACACACTGCGTGACCAATTCAAAGATCCCAATATTAGTTATGTTGACACATCCTTTGATTTCTAAGTGACGTAATTCTGGACATCTTCTTCCAATCAATGATAATCCTCTATCGCTTAATCTGGAACAACTGTTGAGAATCACCTGCAAAATAATATACATTTGTTAATTAACGTTAAATAATGACATTCAAAATATTTACATTAACAATAATTAACCAATTCCATTTCCATACCATATCCACTCTTCAGATATATTAATTAGTCATTATTTCCTAAAGATTATCGTTCATCAAATGGTCATCAAAGTTTTGTTTTGTGAAGTGTGTAGTTTGAATGTAAATAATAAGCATGTGAAATATAAGCAGAAAAACAAACACCTAACACTTTTAATGACATATCTTACAGCAATATACCATACTTTTGTTACTGACCCTAAAACTAGAAGTCACTTGATGAATAAACAAGCATTGGGATCCTACATTTTTTTCCTTCTAAGGCAATGG
>JAXCGZ010013526.1:45000-50000 GCA_037179515.1 Halocaridina rubra | reverse complement strand
TATATATATATATATATATATATATATATATATATATATATATATATATATATATATATATATATATATATATATATATATATATATATATATATATATATATATATATATATATATATATATATATATATATATATATACATATATATATATATATATATATATATATATATATATATATATATATATATATATATATATATATATATATATATATATATATATATATATATATATATATTATATATATATATATATATATATATATATATATATATATATATATATATATATATATATATATATATATATATATAAATATATATATATATATATATATATATATATATATATATATATATATATATATATATATGTATATATATATATATATATATATATATATATATATATATATATATATATATATATATATATATATATATATAAACTTCCAATATTTGTAGGCGTAGTGGATTATTCCTTATGTAATACCTTTATAATTTCCTCCAACATTTTTCTTGTAATAGAAGTCATATGTTAGTGCATCATATGGTAATATGGGGCATCTTCTAGTATATGAGATGTTAATCTATTGGACAGCTTAGATGTTGTAACCCCAATGTATGAAGAAGGAAACTCGAATTATTCATCGGGGCTTAAATATTGGTGAAAGAAGTTTTAGATTTGCTGAATTAAATTTCAAATTTTAATCCATATTTTAAGAGATGTAAATTTTTTTTAATATGAATATAATTCATTATTTCTTGCTACATCAATAATCTTTACTAAACAATTTATTATATTTATTATAATTCTTTATGATTGATTTTTTTTCTGCTGCTTCAGTAAATGATACTGGTTCTCTCTATTGGTTAATTATGGTGTACTTTATATATATATATATATATATATATATATATATATATATATATATATATATATATATATATATATATATATATATATATATACATATATATATATATATATATATATATATATATATATATATATATATATATATATATATATATATATATATATATATATATATATATATATATATATATATATATATATATATATATATATATATATATATATATATATATATATATATATATATACATATATATATATATATATATATATATATATATATATATATATATATATATATATATATATATATATATATATATATATATATATATATATATATATATATATATATATATATATATATATATATATATATAGATATATATATATATATATATATATATATATATATATATATATATATATATATATATATATATATATATATATATATATATATATATATATATATATATATATACATATATATATATATATATATATATATATAATATATATATATATATATATATATATATATATATATATTTATATATATATATATATATATATATATATATATATATATATATATATAATTTGAGCACATGCATTATTATTAGAGCATCCATTATTATTTTTTTAGCTTCAGTTAATTAATTTGATCTGGGAAACCATGCTGCTTTTGAGATGTTAATCTAAATCTTCAAAATAACACCGACTGGCTAACTACTTTACCCTTATGGAAAAATGAAAGGATATGTAAAAGAGTTACATGACGAATTTATTGTAAATCAGGAGTCTATTTTTGACGTTGGATATGTTAACGATGACTATTATGCAGAATAGAATTTCCAGCCATAGACTGTAAATCTACTGCTGACATGGTTTATAATAATGGTACAATCTCCATGTTATTTCCAGCCAAAGACTGTAAATCTGTTACTGACATGATGTGTAATAATGGTAAAATCTCCTTGTCATATCCAGCCAAAGACTGTAAATCTGTTACTGACTTGATGTGTAATAATGGTACAATCTCCTTGTCATATCCAGCCAAAAACTGTAAATCTATTGCTGACATGGTTTGATTAATGGTATAATCCTCTTGTCATATCCCTTTCTTGTCAGGTTGCTTATCACTGCAGAACTTGGTTCCAGTTATGTGGTCAGTGTTTTATTGAAATGAAAAAAAATATATATTAATTATAATGATTTTATCAGAAACTTATTGAGAATATAAAAACATGTTCTCGATTATTTAATCGGGGATATTTTGTAACTAGAATATGGTTCTTGAAACTGGATCAAAGATTTCTTGCAGCAAAAAATTGTTTCAAGGTCAATTGGATTTTAGTGATCAAAAGTGATCATTAGAATAGATAATTAAATCCAACAGAATTTTCTTTCAATAATATGATCAGATACTTTAGAACAAAAAGAACTGGATTCCAAGGATCTGGTCAGAGGCTTACTGATGTCAGTAAGTTGGAGTAAGTTGCAGTAAGTTTGATTAGGACCTAAGAAAGTTGATTCTGGTGACGTGATAAGAGGTCATAGAATTCAAAGGAACATGACACCAAATGGTTTTTGTCGCGGTCTTGTTGAAACAACAAGTACTAGCATCTAATGATTTTATCAAGGGGACACTGAGACATGAAGAGCTCCGTTCTAGTAAGTCAGTTACTTTGTAGGGTACCAAAATATGATTTAATAGAGTGTCTCAAGTCGGTGGGATGTGGAAGGGTTATGTTGTCAGCTATCCAAAATATTTATTCATGTACAAAAAGTGTGTTAAAATCTGCTATAATAGCAACATCTATAGGTATACGCCAAGGAGCTCCTACGAGCTGCATTTTGTTTGTCATTTATATGGATAAAATGGTGAGAATGATTAAAGAAAAAGTGAGAATTGATGGTTTTTTGGGAACTCTACATACTCTTTTAATGATGGATGACACGGTGATTGTAAGTACATCTCGTGAAAAGTGCATATCAAAACTTGAGGCTCTATTAGATTATTGTAATGCTTATGGTATGGTGATTAATGAAAAGAAGACAAAGTATTTTGTTGTTAATGGAAAAGACAGAGATAAAGCATCAATAGTGATAAACAACATAAATATAGATTATTGTAAAAAGTATCTGTACTTAGGTGCATGGTTTACTGATGATGCAAATATGCACTCAGTACTTAAACAGCATGAAATCGATGGTACGGCAACAGTCAATAAGTTTAGCATATTCTGTATAAATAACATGAGTATGCCCTATGCATATAAGGTTAAAGTTTTTAAAGCTGCTTTGAGTTCTTCACTTTTGTATGGCTCTGAGAGTTGGTTCATAAGTAATTTAGCTTGCATGGAAAAACTTTATAACAGGGCAGTAAAGTGTTTATTGGGAGTGAGAAACAACACTCCAATATCCTTATGTTTAATAGAAAGTGGTTTGGAAACTTTAGTACATGAAGTTAATGAAAGAAGAAGGGGATTTTTAACCAAAAAAATGCAACAGGTTAACAATGAAGAACCTTTCTATGTGGTATTTGACATCTGCAGACGGGAAAATACACCTGGTTATCAATTCTTAAATTCATATATTGCAAATAATGTGGAAGCTTCTGCTCTAAGTGGAATAAAATCTGTAATACTGAATAAACCCGAAGGTGCCACAAAATATCTTACATATAGACAAATTTTAAATAGTCAATTGACAGTACATAAAGTGTATAGTAGCAAAGAGTTTGTACCAGATTATTTGCGAATGGCATTTACAAGGTTAAGAGTAATGTCTCATGAGTTGCGTGTAGAGACTGGAAGGTGGAGCAGAACACCAAGAGAAATGAGAGTATGTGCTTGTGATCAAATGGCAGTTCAGAGTGAAGAACATGTGCTAATTGAGTGTCCTTTCTCCCAACCAGTGAGACAAAAATATAATATGTTAAACTATCTGAGTGTCCAATCACTTTTGAATGAAGAGCTTCATATTACCGAGTTGTGTCAATATATTTATGAAGTATTAAAGTTGTACAGATAAGGAAGAGATTCAACCTTGTAATGAGGAAAGCATTGATTTTTGTATGTATAGGTTAATTTGTAATATTTGGATGTATTCTATTCTTCTAACTGTATTTCAGAATTAGGCATTAAGATAAATATGATTATTTACTTTTGTTGGTAAGTTTGTGATATGTGTATTGTTCTTTAGGCTAAGATTTTTTTGATGGACAAAATATTGTTTCTATTACTTATGCTATTTTGTGCAAAAAGAAAAAATTTAATATATTTTTGTAATACTTTTGTAATATTTTGTCAATAAACTATGTCAGTATATTTATGAAGTACTAAAGTTGTACAGATAAGGAAGAGATTCAACCTTGTAATGAGGAAAGCATTGATTTTTTGTATATATAGGTTAATTTGTAATATTAGGATGTATTCTATTCTTCTAACTGTATTTCAGAATTAGGCATTAAGATAAATATGATTATTTAATTTTGTTGGTAAGTTTGTGAGAATATTTGTATTGTTCTTTAGGCTAAGATTTTTTGATGGACAAAATATTGTTTCTATTACTTATGCTATTTTGTGCAAAAAGAAAAATTTAATATATTTTTGTAATACTTTTGTAATATTTTGTCAATAAACTATATATATATATATATATATATATATATATATATATATATATATATATATATATATATATATATATATAGTCATTGCATAATAAAGCGTCCTTGAGGTATGCAAATTTTAGAAGCTATATGTATATATAAGCTTGTTCACTCATGTATGTACTGACACCAGACTTTTTAAGCATCCCTACTCTGAAAGTAAATCATAGTAGCCAAAAGTAAAAATTGCTTGAGGTCCTTACAGAAACAATTTTGGAATATTCATAAACTAATGGGAATGAAAAATGAATGTGTCCTGGGTCTTTAAATCAAAGGTGAAAACCGCCATCTTTTACACTATCGTTTATATACTCAATTGATAATCTAAGAAGTAGCATGAAATACTAAGATTGAAGTAAAATTTTCAGAAATCCTAAATAATCTTAATGATAATGAAAGAATAATAGTTAGAAATTTAGAATAATTATACAAGAATATT
>JAXCGZ010013526.1:22500-32500 GCA_037179515.1 Halocaridina rubra | reverse complement strand
GGAAAAAAAAAAAAAAAGACAAACCACTTTACTCATTATTTAGGAAATCATATATATATATATATATATATATATATATATATATATTATATATATATATATATATATATATATATATATATATATATATATATATATATATATATATATATATTAGCACATTATATATGTGAAAACATGAATCATTTTTTACCCCGACCGGGACTCGAACCTAGGACTTATGATTACTAAGTCAAGGCGCTACCACTACACCACAGAAGGTTAAAAGGAACCCAACCTTATAGCTTATATCTGCTATACTTAGGAATGAACGCATTCTAACTGAATGCCACTATGTTCATATTACAGATTCCCCAACCTCACTCGTGGCTTCATTTTAGCATTTAATTCAATTCCCAATCTCATTCGGGCCATGAAATAACCAATTAGCACATTATATATGTGAAAACATGAATCATTTTTTACCCCGACCGGGACTCGAACCTAGGACTTATGATTACTAAGTCAAGGCGCTACCACTACACCACAGAAGGTTAAAAGGAACCCAACCTTATAGCTTATATCTGCTATACTTAGGAATGAACGCATTCTAACTGAATGCCACTATGTTCATATTACAGATTCCCCAACCTCACTCGTGGCTTCATTTTAGCATTTAATTCAATTCCCAATCTCATTCGGGCCATGAAATAACCAATTAGCACATTATATATGTGAAAACATGAATCATTTTTTACCCCGACCGGGACTCGAACCTAGGACTTATGATTACTAAGTCAAGGCGCTACCACTACACCACAGAAGGTTAAAAGGAACCCAACCTTATAGCTTATATCTGCTATACTTAGGAATGAACGCATTCTAACTGAATGCCACTATGTTCATATTACAGATTCCCCAACCTCACTCGTGGCTTCATTTTAGCATTTAATTCAATTCCCAATCTCATTCGGGCCATGAAATAACCAATTAGCACATTATATATGTGAAAACATGAATCATTTTTTACCCCGACCGGGACTCGAACCTAGGACTTATGATTACTAAGTCAAGGCGCTACCACTACACCACAGAAGGTTAAAAGGAACCCAACCTTATAGCTTATATCTGCTATACTTAGGAATGAACGCATTCTAACTGAATGCCACTATGTTCATATTACAGATTCCCCAACCTCACTCGTGGCTTCATTTTAGCATTTAATTCAATTCCCAATCTCATTCGGGCCATGAAATAACCAATTAGCACATTATATATGTGAAAACATGAATCATTTTTTACCCCGACCGGGACTCGAACCTAGGACTTATGATTACTAAGTCAAGGCGCTACCACTACACCACAGAAGGTTAAAAGGAACCCAACCTTATAGCTTATATCTGCTATACTTAGGAATGAACGCATTCTAACTGAATGCCACTATGTTCATATTACAGATTCCCCAACCTCACTCGTGGCTTCATTTTAGCATTTAATTCAATTCCCAATCTCATTCGGGCCATGAAATAACCAATTAGCACATTATATATGTGAAAACATGAATCATTTTTTACCCCGACCGGGACTCGAACCTAGGACTTATGATTACTAAGTCAAGGCGCTACCACTACACCACAGAAGGTTAAAACATAGTGGCATTCAGTTAGAATGCGTTCATTCCTAAGTATAGCAGATATAAGCTATAAGGTTGGGTTCCTTTTAACCTTCTGTGGTGTAGTGGTAGCGCCTTGACTTAGTAATCATAAGTCCTAGGTTCGAGTCCCGGTCGGGGTAAAAAATGATTCATGTTTTCACATATATAATGTGCTAATTGGTTATTTCATGGCCCGAATGAGATTGGGAATTGAATTAAATGCTAAAATGAAGCCACGAGTGAGGTTGGGGAATCTGTAATATGAACATAGTGGCATTCAGTTAGAATGCGTTCATTCCTAAGTATAGCAGATATAAGCTATAAGGTTGGGTTCCTTTTAACCTTCTGTGGTGTAGTGGTAGCGCCTTGACTTAGTAATCATAAGTCCTAGGTTCGAGTCCCGGTCGGGGTAAAAAAAATGATTCATGTTTTCACATATATAATGTGCTAATTGGTTATTTCATGGCCCGAATGAGATTGGGAATTGAATTAAATGCTAAAATGAAGCCACGAGTGAGGTTGGGGAATCTGTAATATGAACATAGTGGCATTCAGTTAGAATGCGTTCATTCCTAAGTATAGCAGATATAAGCTATAAGGTTGGGTTCCTTTTAACCTTCTGTGGTGTAGTGGTAGCGCCTTGACTTAGTAATCATAAGTCCTAGGTTCGAGTCCCGGTCGGGGTAAAAAATGATTCATGTTTTCACATATATAATGTGCTAATTGGTTCTTTCATGGCCCGAATGAGATTGGGAATTGAATTAAATGCTAAAATGAAGCCACGAGTGAGGTTGGGGAATCTGTAATATGAACATAGTGGCATTCAGTTAGAATGCGTTCATTCCTAAGTATAGCAGATATAAGCTATAAGGTTGGGTTCCTTTTAACCTTCTGTGGTGTAGTGGTAGCGCCTTGACTTAGTAATCATAAGTCCTAGGTTCGAGTCCCGGTCGGGGTAAAAAATGATTCATATATATATATATATATATATATATATATATATATATATATATATATATATATATATATATATATATATATATATATATATATATATATATATATATTCTTGTAATGATTTATTTCAGTATTGGAGAAATTACTCATTCTAAACTACATTAAGCATTTATATCTTATTCATCAGAAACTCCAACATATGGACATATGGTCCAGTCTTATATACAAAGAAAAGCTTTATAATTCATTTTCTTCTCATAATAACAGAAGTCTTCTTATCTCGGTCCCCGATAAATTTGTTGTTTAATAATCGGACATATATATATATATATATATATATATATATATATATATATATATATATATATATATATATATATATATATATATATATATATATATATAATATATATATATATATATATATATATATATATATATATATATATATATATATATATATATATATATATATATATATATATATATATATATATATATATATATATATATATATATATATATATATATATATATATATATATATATATATATATATATATATATATATATATATATATATATATATATATATATATATATATATATATATATATATATAAATATATATATATATATATATATATATATATATATATATATATATATATATATATATATATATATATATATATATATATATATATATATATATATATATATATATATATATATATATATATTTATATATATATATATATATATATATATATATATATATATATATATATATATATATATAATATTTTTTTTTATTTATTTTTTTTTATTTATCCATTTATTTTTTTTTATTGTTTTTGCTATAGGCAACCTAATGGAAGATAAAGACTTAAAGTTGGCACTCTATATAATAATGTCATCATCTGTAACCTTCCAGTAGTATTCCTTAACAGCCAAATCACTATTTCAAAGCTTTGATCAAAAAATTCTGAACAGTTTTGTGATATCAGTAATGTGAGCCACTCTAGAAAAAAAAAATCTATTTTTTTAGACGTAAATATATTTCATTGGCTAAACTTTTAACTTCAGCTTACATGAAGAAATAACTTTATTTATTTATTTCATTTTATTTTTTATGCAGACGAAGGGTGCTTTTCACCAAAGCCAGTCTCTCTCTATGGTTATATCCGTGTGTATATCATTTGCTGAATTGGCAGGAGAAGAAAGAATTACTTTTATTCCATCTTCTCTTCCACGGGATTGAAAGAAAAGATATTGGTTTGTTTATTCTAGATTAAATATGTCAGTGTATTTCACGGAACAGCGATCAGATTCCGCGTCCTACTAATGACGATCATTCATAGTCTCTGTTTCCACATCTATTGTACCTTTAGAATTCTGGAAAATAGTTATATAACTGAAGAATATATACAATATCTTAATGATGTTGTCTGCATACCTAGAAGATATGTTGATATACGGAAAATGATAAATATTATGGTATTAATATGATTACAGAATCAATAAACTCTGTATATACTTGAAAAAAATAATCAAAATTGGAAAAATTTCTATTTTATAAAAAGAGTAAGTCATAATTGAATTATATTTCTGCAAAGATGTACGATGCTGTCAAATGAACTTTTTTAAGATACACAATAAGACTGGTCCACTCCAGGCTTACTTTAATTTTATCGTGCTCATAATCAATGCCAATATCTTATGTATGATCAAAGAAATATTTCATTAATATTACCAATGAAAGAAAAATGTATTGAACACTTTTCATGACTCTAGATCTGGTAAATAATAACATTTTGTTAAGAATGTAAAAAAAGGCAAACTATTATTAACTTCTTTTTTTTTACATCTCTGAAGGATTATATACCTATACAAAATGTTTTATTGACATTACACGAATTTAATAACTGAAGGACTTCTCGTTTCTTGGATACGACCTAGTTTAATTTTATAACTCTAAATGAAAACCTATAGTTATACAATTATATTTGATATTGATAATACTGGTTTCTTAACATTCATTTGATTGTCCGACTACAGATGTGTTTCCATATATCTTGATGGCTTGAAGGGAAATGCTTTTTATGAATCTTGTCCAATGTGATATGATAGGATAATGTTCTTGTTCCGGTTTTGCGTCACGGACTCCCTTTTTCTACCAAGGGCTAGGACGGTTGCCTTCTTGCGAAGGACTTGCTTTGGCAGATGTAATCGTTACCCTGAGTGCATGCCCTTGCTAACCTCAGACCGTGACGGGGTGCGAATCCTCGTGGCTTGAGCCACGGTGACTACGTGATATGATAGGTTAATATTAATCTTTTTTTAGCCTAAGTTGTCTAACTTCTGTTGATGTTATATGCTAGCTTTGCATTACAGACGGCACAATAATTTACAATATCTGCAGGTAAATTGAAAATTCACTTCACATATATGCTGACCCTCTGTTGAAAATTCTCTCTCTATTTTTTTTTTTTTTTTTGCATAATATGACATACAATCGTTTATATTCTCGATAGAGGCTTTTTTTGCAGCAATGTTATGTGTACCGAAATAATATAAACGTAAATTTACATGCAAAATCCAGTAATGAACTTGGAATACTGCTGTCGACTTATAAATAATTACAAACTGAAGAACTTGTATATTCGAGGAATGAAGAAAGCAGAAAATCTCAGGGATTTTGTATAATACTATTCATTTATTTTACTTCTCATTCACGATGGTTCTACATGATTTGATACATTTATCTGGTATTAGAAACAGCCTTTTAAGACAATCACAAGTGATGAAACCTTTTTAAAGAATATTTAAAGCTTTTGCTTTCATCATATGGGGACTACGACCCGATTCCACTTATCAGAAATGAGATTAATTCAGTTATTGTGATATGAGTAAAAAAAAAAAATCTTTCAACTTGATAAGCATTTGTGTCAAATTGCTTTTGTATATTACGAAGATTCCCCTCCATTAAAATGCTAGGATAAATGAAGTCAAATTCTATTTGCTACTTCAAATGAAAACAAATGTATTAATTTCCGCCATATCAGAGAAGCAAGGAGTTATATTTTAACGCTACAAACGGTGTTTCGACAGTAATGCTAAAAAACTAGGTTGCGCAAGAGTACTTTTCGCTTGAAAATTAATGTTTTAAATCACTCATATTATTTAATTTCTTAATATAAATTGCTTTTAAAGCATATGAGAACTCATTAGCAAGATGGGCTCGTCGATATGAAAGGACATTGAAAGGTTTCAAATCCTCGGTCAAATGTGCTCAGATATTCTCAGCAAGAAGTTATGCGGCCAGGAACCAAACCGTTATCACTATCTCCAATGTGATGTCAGGTTACATGCAAGAAGCCAACGCTATATATTCTCAGGTGATAAACGCAAGCTATACACGTTCCTTAATGAATTTGCAATTTATTAAGCATTATATCTTATGGACCTGGATGGGCTACCCTAACAGGGTTGGAGAATTGTGTTCCTACAGGCATCTCCGAAGCTCGCCATGTCGTAATGGTATTATATAATCCAACATGTGGGCTATTCGCTTATAATATATCATGAAAACCGATGTAATGCTAATATCTTATCCCATGCTTACATAATTCCAAATTAGAAAATGTTGGATATTTCACTGTAAGGTATAAAAAGTACTTAAGATGATTATTACGTTTTACAGCAACCTATTATGAAACTGAAGGAGACCTAATATTTGAAGTATTTATTTGACTGTAAATATATATATAATTAATCGATGATATATCATTATTTTATAGGTATGTTGAATGTACTAATGAGCACATGTAGATATAATTTTAATGTATTCAGGAGAGTAAACTATCTCGAGTAACACGCAGCTGTACTTTCACCACCAGAGATAAAAAAAAAAAAAAACCTGGGTCTTCTATTGAAAATTGGGTTCTGCCTGATGACTACTTTGCTCTTCACTTGGAATATATTCCTATCATTCAAATATTCTTTATCAGGTCTCATTAACTCTTTAATCTGAGACATTTATCCAGAGTATAAAGAAATCGCTCTTCGATAGCATAGACTAGAATGCTCATATGAGCTGAAAGATATTACTGTGAGGGATTACTTATCGTCTCTCTTGCATGGATATGTATTGCATATAATTTATTTCCTTTTTAATGAACTTTACATAATTAGTCTTTTGAATCCAGCATTTGGTTAGTATTTTATTAATCTTCCTCTTTCTCCAAAGAGTCAAAGACATCAATTGCTATTTAATTAAATAATAAAACAGGTTATGTAAATTGTTTTTATATAATATTCCAGGAATTCGCAATGATATTCAAGCAGTAAGGAGCTGATCTGAATATTGATGCATGATGCAATTACAACCCTAATTTCCAGCAGACAGCCTGATCAATTTCTTCAAATCCTATATAAAAAGCTAGTTCAAGGATATAATTAACTCTGAGCTTAATATAAGTTTATTTTATTAGTCTCTTTTATCAACAGCAATTGTGATTGCTTATATTTTCATATAGAGGTTTTCCACAAAAAACTTTGACACAGAGGTCATTTTTTTTTCTGAGCCTAAATGTAAAATTTAAGTTACCTGTAATAAGTTAAATTAGACTTTGGGCTAACAACTAAAGTGCCTTTATCAATATAGCATTCAGCCTCTTTCTGCTTCTTAATGCATGAATTGATTAGGACCTCTGCTCTTATTACTGTTAACTTAATTGAGGGACAACGCAGTTGAAACATAAAGGACACTGACCTTTTCGACGTGTACGCATCCCCCTGAATCTCTGGCGAGTAATCTGGTGATTTGTTTGATAGCTCTGTCAGCGTGGATGCCGTCACTAGTAAGGGTAATAGTGGACCAGAGTCTCGGATCCCACGCTAACACATACCACCTTCGACAAACTCTCGCGCACTGACACACAGCATTGGTGGGGAGGAAAGACAAGATTCTCACAACTAATTCGTCACTTAATTTATCGAAAGGCGAAGATCGAGCCAGTCTTTTGCCTTTATACGTCGCTAACAGCTGATCCGTCGTTTCTAAAGATGGTTGTGACTGCGGCGTCGTTTGCTGTTGTTGTGGAGGTATCTGAGGGAGTTGCGGTCGGGGAGACGACCTCGGGCAAGAGGATAAGGCGGAGAGATCCAGGGCTGGAAAGGGCGAAGCCCTTACTTCAGACCATGGGGAAGGTGTGGTTCGGTCTCTCGTAGGCGTATTTCGGTCCCTCGTTGGAGTGGGCGTTTGTCTAGTGACGAGAGTGTGGTACCCTAGGTCGTGACCGGGACTTATCCTACCCAGGGTACCACCACCAACGTATACAGATGGAGACATTCGGCCGAGTTTGGTGGTCCCAGCAGCACGCCCTTCCATGGCTTGTGGGCGTGGCATAGGAGGGCTAAAGGGTGGTGGTGGCGGAGGATCACTTGGGGTGTGGCAAACAGGAGGAGCCTCACCCACGCCCTCACTGTCACCGTCCTCACACCCACCTTCGCTTACGTCTGAAATAAAAACAGGACAAAAATCAGCATTAAAATTAATATAAATATTATAAGTATCAAGATGAAATAAACAGACATTTTGAAGTAGCATATTGCTGTGCAATTGCAAGAATCAGTTTGGCCGAACAAGTAGAGAAATTAATGCATTACAGAATAAACTTCAAAAGTGGATTTCTGTTCTCAAAAACGGATTATGTAATGCTGAAACTTACTGAGAAGGATTTAATTACATTCAGGTTCCTTGTTCTCTGATGATGATATATAGGTTATTTAAGACCTTTAAAGATATCGATTACAAGGAATAAACAGCAACAAATCTGTCCACTTTTTGATTCATTGGGCACAGTAGAAATTACAACTACACAATACTTAAAGAGAACATATTAAATATATTTAATAGGAGACAGATAAGGAAACATTATATGCCCTACAGATTATTTTATATACAGAGTATTAAGAATTGAAAAGAATACCACCCAGTAAGCAAAGAGGCACTTCAGCTTATCGTATGTGTATTACAAGCATACACAAGAATAGACATACACACACACACGAATAAGCACATATACACACTAACAGACATACGCAATTGGAAAAACCTCAAAGACATGCTATGAAGCTGGTGACAGATATATGCATTCTCAGTTATCATGAGAGGCTAAGGGAGTTAGATTTACCCTAACTTGAACTAAGAGGACGAGGGGGGGATATGGCAAGTTTTTTAAATACCTTAATGGTTTTAATAGAGTACACAGATATTGATATTTTGAATAAGGGTGGCTCTAAAACTAGAGATCAGAGTTTGAGAGGTCGCAAGAAGGCTTCTTTGCAGGATAAAAGAACTCTTTTAGTGCAATAATAGTTGAGGACTGGAATTCTCTAAGCTAGGATGTAGTCAATGCTATTTGCATCTATAGCTTTAAGGGCAACTATGATAAGTATCGTTGAGAATAAAAAGGGAATTGATCAGGAGACGGGGAGTTACCAGCATAGGGCTCTTTCTGTCACATATGCACATTAGGAAAGTACAATTAGGTAAGTACAAATACCATTATTCAGACCTCATATATCTGGAGTCTGAAAAGAAAACACAGTAGCAAGAGAGAAGGATGCATCAGGTTCCTTCGCAAGGAATTCACCAGAATTCACACGTAATGAAAATCGTAAAATATACTGAGATTATGTACACCATGTATAACGTTCTTCAAATAACTTTTGTATGTTAATTTCATAATGTTAGAAGAAAAGCGAATCGTTCATTAAGAACAATAAAATCCAGTAAAAGCAGGTCTGAAATATATATATATATATATATATATATATATATATATATATATATATATATATATATATATATATATATATATATATATGTATATATATATATATATATATATATATATATATATATATATATATATATATATATATATATATATATATATATATATATATATATATATATATATATATATATATATAAATATATACATATATATATATATAAATATATATATATATATGTATATATGTATATATATATATATATATATATATATATATATATATATATATATATATATATATATATATATATACATATATAGTTTGGTTTCGGTTTACGTCACGAACTCCCTTTTCAACTAAGGGCTAGGACGGTTCCCTTCTTGAGAAGGAATTGTTTTGGCAGATGTAATCGTTACCCTGAGTGTATGCCCTTACAACCCTCAGTCCGTGACGGGGCTCGAACCCTCGACCTGCAGCCTCAGAGTCGCAGAAGCTACCATTTTGCCACGGAGACTACATATATATATATATATATATATATATATATATATATATATATATATATATATATATATATATATATATATATATATATATATA
>JAXCGZ010013526.1:15000-20000 GCA_037179515.1 Halocaridina rubra | reverse complement strand
TCCAATATCATCAAATTATTAAACAGATTTTGCAAAAGACATATGGCTACTGATTTCAACATAGAAGGAATAAGAAATTGTCAAATTGTTATATAATCGACTCTTGGTCAGGGATATACATATGTTTCACATATATATATATATATATATATATATATATATATATATATATATATATATATATATATATATATATATATATATATATATATATATATATATATATATATATATATATATATATATATATATATATATATATATATATATATATATATACAGATATATATATATATATATATATATATATATATATATATATATATATATATATATATATATATATATATATATATATATATATATATATATATATATATATATATATATATATATATATACATATATATATATATATATATATATATATATATATATATATATATATATATATATATATATATATATATATATATATATATATATATATATATATATATATATATATATATATATGTATATATATATATATATATATATATATATATATATATATATATATATATATATATATATATATATATATATATATATATATATATATATATATATATATATATATATATATATATATATATATATATATATATATATATATATATATATATATATATGTGAATATATATATATATATATATATATATATATATATATATATATATATATATATATATATATATATATATATATATATGTATATATATATATATATATATATATATATATATATATATATATATATATATATATATATATATATATATATATACATATTCTAAATGTGCGTGGCTATAGTACGATAGAGAGCAAAAGATGTGAGATTGGATATATGTTTGGTAAGAGGAGGATGGATGTATTGGCATTGTGTGAGACGAAGATGAAAGGAAAAGGAGAAGTGGCATTTGTGATGTGACGGATAGGGTGTCTGGGGTTGAAAGGGGGAGAGCGAGAGAAGGTGTGGCATTATTGCTGAGTGAATGGATGGTAAATCAGGTAGTGGAATGGAAAGAAATGTCATCTAGGCTGATGTGGGTGAGGGCTAGGATAGGAAGGGAATGCTGGGCTTTTGTTAGTGTGTATGGGCCAGGATGTGAGAGAAGTGAGGAAGAGCGGGATGAATTCTGGAATGGGTTAACTAGATGTGTGGATGGTCTGAGTAGAAGGAACTATGTGGTTGTGTTGGGTGACTTGAATGCCAGAGTGGGTGATGGAGAGATAGAAGGTGTTGTAAGAAAGTATGGGGTACCAGGTGGGAATGAGAGTGGCGAGAGACTGTTAGATATGTGTGTGGAGCAAGAGTTGGTGATAGGTAATAGTTTATTTAAGAAGAAGTTAGTAAATAAGTATACATGGATGAGAGTGGCAAATGGAAGAGTGAAAGAAAGAGCATTGATGGATTATGTGTTGGTAGCAAAGAGCATGATTGGTAGAGTGAAAGATGTACAAGCATTTTGGGGTGTGGCTGCTGGGATGTCTGATCATTTTTTGGTTGAAGCAAAAGTGGTAGTAGCAAAAGAGTGGGAACATAGTGTGGGGGGATGCAGAAGGGAAATAGTGAAGTTGGAAGCGTTGAAAAAGCCAGAGAAGAGACAGGAATATCAGGACAGGTTGAAAGTGGCATATGACAGGGTGAAAGAAAGAAAAGTTGGAGAGTTAGGGGAGGAATGGGGGTTGATGAAAGAATGTTTTGTGGGACATGCAAGTGATGTGTGTGGAAAGAGGTTTGTTGGAGGTGTTATGAGGAGGGGCAGCGAGTGGTGGAATGAAGGGGTGAAAATGAAGGTGGAAGAGAAAAAGAGGGCTTTTGAGGAATGGCTGCAGTGTAAAAGTAGGGAGAAGGATGAAAGATATAGGGAGAAAAATGTGCAAACCAAGCGGAAGGTAGAGGAAGAAAAGAGGTTGGCAAATGTTAGGTGGGGACAGGATTTTAGTAGGTCATATGAGGAGAATAAAAAGAAGTTTTGGAAAGAAGTGAAGAGAGCAAGGAAGGGTGGATCGAGGATGGAAGAGACAGTGAAAGATGTGAATGGACAGATGTTAAGATTGAACGATGCAAGGAAAAGATGGGCAGAATATTTTGAGTGCTTGCTGAATGTTGAGGAAGATAGAGAGGCAGCTATAGTGGCAGTGGGAGGGGTTCAAGGGCCAGTAATGGGAGATGAAAATGAGAGAGAGATTACAAGAGAGGAGGTGAAAAGGGCATTGTATGAAGCAAAAGCAGGTAAAGCACCTGGAATGGATGGTGTGAGAGTGGAGATGTTGAAAGAAGGGGGTGTGACTGCATTGGAATGGTTAGTGAGAGTGTTTAATATATGCTTTATGTTGTCATTGGTGCCAGTGGATTGGGTGATTGCCTGAATAGTGCCCCTATACAAAGGTAAGGGAGATATGTATGAATGAAGTAATTTTAGGGGTATAAGTTTGTTGAGTGTGGTAAGAAAAGTGTATGGTAGGATACTGGTTAATAGGATTAGGGATAAGACAGAATATGTGATTGCGGAAGTGCAGAGTGGTTTTAGGAGAGGTAGAGGTTGTATAGATCAGATTTTTATAGTTAGGCAGTTATGTGAGAAATATTTAGCAAAGGGTAAGGATGTGTATTTTGCATTTTTGGATCTGGAGAAAGCATATGATAGAGTTGATAGAGAGGCTATGTGGAATGTTTTGAGATTATATGGAATCAATGGTAAATTGTTGCATGCAGTGAAGAGTTTGTATGAAGGTAGTAGAGCTTGTGTTAGGGTAGGGAATGAAGTGAGTGAGTGGTTTCCAGTGAGTGTGGGCCTGAGACAGGGATGTGTGATGTCACCATGGCTGTTCAATTTGTATATTGATGGAGTTGTAAGAGAGGTGAATGAGCGAGTGCGTGGTCGAGGTTTGAGAATGGTAGATGGGGATGATAACGAGTGGGAGCTGAATCAGTTGCTGTTTGCAGATGATACTGTGGTGGTGGCAGATTCAGAGGAAAAGCTGTGTCAGTTAGTGTCAGAATTTGGAACGGTGTGTGAGAGAAGGAAGCTGCGAGTGAATGTGGGTAAGAGTAAGGTTATGAGGTGTACAAGAAATGAGGGTGGCGCTGGATTGAATGTTATGTTGAATGGAGAGACACTTGAGGAGGTTAATCAGTTTAAGTATTTAGGCTCGGTTATAGCTGCAAATGGTGGAGTGGAAGCAGATGTGTGTCACAGAGTGAATGAAGGATGTAAAGTGTTGGGTGCATTGAAAGGAGTGATGAAGAATAGAGGGTTGGAAATGAATGTTAAGAAAGTTTTGTATGAGAAAGTGGTTGTGCCAACTGTGATGTATGGATCAGAGTTATGGGGTATGAAAGTAAGTGAGAGACGGAAACTAAATGTGTTTGAGATGAAATGCCTGAAGAGTATGATTGGTGTATCTCGATTGGATAGGGTTAGGAATGAAGTGGTGAGAGCAAGAACGGATGTGAGGAGAGAAATTGCAGCCAGAGTAGATATGAATGTTCTGAGATGGTTTGGCCATGTGGAAAGGATGGATGATGAAAGGCTGCTGAAAAAGGTGATGAATGCGAGAGTTGATGGGAGAAATGCTAGAGGGAGACCTAGGTTTGGATGGATGGATGGAGTAAGGAGAGCCCTGAATGATAGGAGGATGGATGTGAGGGAAGCAAGCGAGCGTGCTAGGAATAGGAATGAGTGGCGAGCGATTGTGACGCGGCTCTGATGGGCATCTGCTGTTACCACGGGGCTGCATCTTACAAGAGATAGCCCTGTGGTTGGGGCAGTAGGAGGAGCTGGCAGTTGTGAAGCGACAAAGGTTGTGGAAGAGCCGGGAGGATGGGCTGTGGCACTCCAGCAGTGCCATCTGAACGGTCGCTAGCTCCCTCGTCATTGCCCATAGAGCAAAGTAATCCCCCTATTTGTTTTCCTTTCTTGATGTCGGCTACCCCCCAATTAAAGGGGGAAACAGCCAAGGTATATGTATATATATATATATATATATATATATATATATATATATATATATATATATATATATATATATATATATATATATATATATATATATATATATATATATATATATATATATATATATATATATATATATATATATATATATATATATATATATATATATATATATATATATATATATATATATATATATATAATATATATATATATATATATATATATATATATATATATATATATATATATATATATATATATATATATATATATATATATATATATATATATATATATATATATATATATATATATATATGTATATATATATATATATATATATATATATATATATATATATATATATATATATATATATGTTTACATATATATATATATATATATATATATATATATATATATATATATATATATATATATATATATATATATATATATATATATACATTGTCCAGACATGCAAAGTCTATGGAAATCCAAAATTTTAATGTAGGCACAAATAAATTTCTATTTTGCAGACTTTGATGCTGATTTTTTTTTTAAATATTAGTGTAAGAATGCCTGTATTGCTAGACCGAGTTGTATCATATCTTAAAATTACATGTATTTTCTATCTGGCCTTTCTTTCTTTCCCTTCCAATGTTGCTTCCACTGCTGGAGTCATCTGGTTTATGGTCTTTGAATATTCTTATTATTATTTTTATTTTCTTTATCATTATTATTATTATTATTATTATTATTATTATTATTATTATTATTATTATTATTATTATTATTATTATTATTATTATTATTAGTATTAGTATTATTATTACTATTATTATTATTATTATTATTATTATTATTATTATTATTATTATTATTATTATTATTATTATTATTATTATTATTATTATTATTATCAAATGAATTTATCTTTTCAACAGAATAGGCTAAGCTATTAAAATAGAATAATATACATTTATTTCG
>JAXCGZ010013526.1:5000-7500 GCA_037179515.1 Halocaridina rubra | reverse complement strand
GAACCAACAAGAGCCAGGGGTGGGGATGAGCCATCACTACTTGATCTAGTGTTCACAGATAATGTGTTGGATATTGAAAAAATTGAGTATGAACCACCAATTGGAAAGAGTGACCACTGTGTGTTGTTGATGGAGTCTATCATTGAAGATATTCTTCCTGAGAGTAGAGGCACTGAGGACATGAGGAGGAACTATCCGAAAGGAGATTACATCAAAATGAATGAGCTTTTTGCAGTTATTGACTGGAGAACCTTTTTTTACAACAAATGTGTACAAGAAATGTATGACATCTTTTGTGAGAAATATGGGAAGATAGTAGATTGCTGCATACCTGTCACCAAAGTAGGTGTAATTCATGCCAGAGAGAAATGGTTCGATAATGGGTGTAAAAGAGCTAAGGAGTGGAGAGACAAATGCTGGAAAAGGTATAGGAGGAGAAAAAACATAAATGCCTGGCAAACCTACAAAAGAGCAAGAAATGACTACCTAAGTAAAAGGAGAGAGGCAGAGAGAGATTATGAGAGGGACATCACCAGGAAGGCTAAAGAAAATCCCAAGCTTTTCCACAGCTTTATCAGAGGAAAACTGAAGGTAAATGAACAGGTTTTAAGGCTAAAGAGAGCGGATGGAAGCATCACTGAGACGGACGAAGAGATCTGCAAAGAATTGAACAAGGAGTTTCAGTCAGTATTTACAGTAGAAAATACCCCACCCCCTCAGATTGCAGTGATAGAAGCTCAAGGGCCGGCATTAGAGAACATCAACCTTACAGCCACAGAGGTATGCAAAGCGCTGATGGATTTAGATGTTCATAAAGCTACAGGTCCTGATGACATATCCCCTCATGTGCTTAAAAAATGCGCAAACACAATATCAGTGGCACTAAGTATCATATTTAAGGAGTCACTGGAGTCGGGGGAGATTCCAAGATGCTGGAAACAAGCAAATGTGATACCTATCTTCAAAAAGGGAAGGAGGGATACGGCTCTGAACTATAGACCAGTTTCCTTGACCAGCATAGTTTGCAAAGTTATGGAGAAACTACTAAGGAAACATATCTCTCTTCACTTGGAATCCTTCAACTTTTTGTCAGTGAGGCAACATGGCTTCAGAGAAGGTAGATCAACAGTAACAAACTTATTAGAATTTTATGATGAGGTAAGCCAAATCTTACAGGAAAGAGAGGGCTGGGCAGATTGCATATTCCTAGACTTCCAGAAAGCGTTTGACACTGTTCCACATGGGAGACTTATTAGGAAGCTGCAATCAATGGCTAGAATAGGTGGAAATGTTTTGGAATGGATAAAAACTTACTTAGAAGGAAGGGAACAGAGGGTTAGAGTAAGACACTCAGTGTCTGAATGGAGAAGAGTTAGTAGTGGAGTTCCACAGGGTTCAGTTTTAGGGCCACTTTTGTTCCTTGTATATGTAAATGACCTACCAGAGTCTGTAAATTCATTCATGAATATGTTTGCAGATGATGCAAAGATTGTGAAGAAAGTAAAAAACGAGAACAATGGTAGAGAACTTCAGGAGGATCTAAATAATCTGCATGAGTGGTCAGAAAAGCAGCTAATGAAATTCAATACTTCAAAATGTAAGGTAATGAGAATGGGTACAAGTGCAAGAAGGCCCAAGCTTGACTACTCGGTGGCTGGAGTACAACTTCAAGAGACAGAAAATGAGAGAGATCTAGGAGTAAACATACTGGCAGATTTGTCTCCAGAAATACATATAAATGGCATAGTAAGGGCAGCATATGCATTCTTATCAAATGTAAGGGTAGCCTTCAGGCACATGGACAAGGAAATGTTCAAAAATATTTCTGTAACCAATGTGAGGCCAAAACTCGAATATGCAGCCCCCTTTTGGATTCCGCACTTGAAAAAGCACATAGCTAAGCTTGAAAAAGTTCAAAGACATGCCACGAAACTGGTGCCAGAAATACGCAATCTCAGTTATGATGAGAGGCTGAGGGAATTAGACTTGCCATCACTCGAAGCTAGAAGAGTGAGGGGGATATGGTGACAGTCTTTAAATTCCTTCATGGTTATGATAGAGTGGATAGGGATCGATATTTTGATATGGCTGGCACTAGAACTAGAGGTCATAGTTTGAAGCTTCGTAAGAAAACTTCTTTGCAGGATGTAAGAAAATACTTTTTCAGTGTAAGAGTAGTTGATAATTGGAATTGGCTAAGCGAGGAGGTAGTTAATGCTATCTCAATCCATAGTTTTAAGGACAGGTATGATAAGTATCACTAAGTATAAAATGGAACCGATCAGGAGACGGGAAGATACGAGCTTTCGGCTCTTTCCCCTAAGCACAAATAAGTAATCACAATTAGGTAATCACATATATATATATATATATATATATATATATATATATATATATATATATATATATATATATATATATATATATATATATATATATATGTATATATATATATATATATATATATATATATATATATATATATATATATATATATATA
>JAXCGZ010013525.1:22500-85537 GCA_037179515.1 Halocaridina rubra | reverse complement strand
TTGCTTCCTTCAATAAGGTTATGAATGCTTATCCTACAGTTCTCATGTTTTAAAAGGAAGTAGATATAGCATATGGCTCCCACTCAGAAAGACCTCAAGTTTCAACTCCCCAAATAGGCTCTTTAAATTTTCTCTCATCATTACAGCCAATCGTGGATAATAATGAGAGGGTAGTGATGTCTCTTTTGTGGTAACTCCCATCATTTTGGCATGTTCAGGGAGTTCTCTATGAAATATTAGAGATCTGTAGTGTATTTTCATGCTTTTTGGAATCGATAAGGGTAAAAATGCTCCTCCCACAGCTTTATTGTAAGAAATAAAAAAAAAAGTAATGATGCAGGTAGCCAACTTTGTATTGAACCTCTGAGTTGTTAGTTCTTAAACTTGTCTTGTTTATTGGGTACACCATTAGACATATGGGGAATGTAGGAAGTGCTATTGTCATCTGCTCATACTTTGTTAAAGGTAAAAATGATGGTGTCATAGCTCGAGGATATTTGAGAAGGGCTTGTTATTGAGACAGGATTACAAAATTCTCTGAGCACACAATCATCATAATTAGTTTTATTTATGCTTTGTCATGTCTCTGTAATTTATTTTTCTGTTTACTCCATCTAGTCACAACTTAAGTAGACTATTTACTGTTATTTTTAGCTACTAGGATGTGTATCCGTGATACAGAATATGGAGGTTTAACTCAATGCATTGCTTATACGAGATCTGCAGATCTCATACCCGTATGTGAGATTAAGAAGATTCTGTTTCACCATCAATCTCACGCAGGCCGATAGTGTATAACTGGGCCTGCTAAGTTGTCTTTGTCTTCCACATAAAACACTAGTACAGTATTCTGTTTTTTTTTTTTTTTAATCTCCAAGAGAAGTCTATTAGGCGATTATCTAAGAACTAGTTTGAGTAGTCAGTCTAAGAATCTTTTTGGCTAAGATTCTGTCTTTCTAGATTAAATACGTAGATAGCTTAATTTTTTTTTTTCACCTGGAAAGTTATGTTGATAATTTTTATGGATTGCATTACATTGACGAAATATTCACCATAAGGCTCTTGCGAAGAGATACTCTACAATCAACTTTGCTGAGTCATATTCAGATATTCCATTGATTTTTCTATTCCTTCATTTTGAATATACTGTACTGATACATTAATACTGTACTAACGGTATGAAAGTTCATTGGTGTTTTAGTGTTTGCAGGTTTTTCGAAAGTGAAAATATAACTGCAGCTACCGTATGTCTTGTAGTTCATTCTAGCCCAGTACACCGAAAACGTGAAGTGAATATTATAAACGTCTGTGGGGCAAGTAAGATTACATAATATATTGAGGTCTCGTGGGTCTGGATAACTAGTATAGGATAGGGAGGCCATCCCCATCCATAAAGCTATAAACCCCGTTAGCAAGGTGCCCATTCCAGAAGTGCGATAATAATAGTTCTCCTGTCTGTAGCTACAATTATTCTTCGTCTTAACTTAATAGTAGTGGTTTTTATTCTTAGGGGCTGTTCTGATGAGAGTTATCCTTTATTGTGTAAATTATTTTTCTTCCTGCTAGTATAGTATTCTAATCTTTATATCGCATTAGTGTATAGTACATTTTAGTTGTATTGTAGATGTAATGCATATGTAACAGGAACCCTTCAGTACAAATTAGTCACCGGAAGTCTGTACATTATTTTCTAACATAGTCATGGTTAAGCTTATATCCATTTATTATCTCGTACTATTTATGTATCATCTTCAGTAATCTCTGAAGATGAATACGTACATAAATACAGTCATAAGTACCAGGGTACTCCGTTGTTTTCTGTTTTCCCTTTGTAGTCAAAATAATCATATCAATCTTAATTAACACCACAAAATATATTTGTATAAGACCTATCCATATCAATTTAACCTTATACTTAATATATTAATATTAATATTTTATATTTATCAACATTTTTAGTTGTAATGCCATTCTTAAACTATTAATACTTATCCTAAACTGTGATTAATGAATTTTAAATGAGTGTGTATTTTTAACCCCTAACTATATATAAGTAATTGCATTTGATGCATTTTGGTAATGTGAAAGTAATATCATTATTAACTTCTACATTTAATTTTCTCATATATGGCTATGCTTTCCCATATTTGGCCACTTCCTTTCTTTTTTTTATCATTAACGCCTATTTCCATATTTGGCCACCTCCTTTTTTTTTTTTTTATCATTAACGCCTATCTATCTGTCTTGTTTGTTTGATTTCCTACATTTTAATAGGCAACTCTGTTCTCTTTAACTAATTACTTTCTCAACTAATTAAAAGTGAACTATCTCCTCAGATCCAATAGTA
The DNA here is from genome assembly GCA_037179515.1 of Halocaridina rubra. Lineage (NCBI taxonomy): Eukaryota > Metazoa > Arthropoda > Malacostraca > Decapoda > Atyidae > Halocaridina > Halocaridina rubra. The sequence goes on along the minus strand of JAXCGZ010013525.1, from coordinate 83,190 downwards.
TTACATTTTTAACTAATTGAAAGATGTTTCCTGATTTACTATTACCAACTTCTACTATCTGTACTTACACTTATTTCTTTAACTATTGACAATTAAACTCTTAATAATCTCAGTTTCTTAGTTTCATTCTTAACTATTACTATTAAATTATCATTGCCAAATTAAACTATGATTCCGTTTTTAGCTAATAATAGTAAAAATATTTTTGCCAACAGAGCATAATATGGCGTATGTGTTACTACATTTGGAGGTTTCCAAGGACAAAGTTCAAAACTAAGTTTAATGTACATTTGGTAAGGGAAGGTTCTAGATAAAGACAGTTGCCAGAAGAATAACAGAATACTGTATTCCTGTAACCGTGCCGCCTGCTTCACCCACTTTTGTTGTTGACCAACCCTTCCCCTCCAAAAATTTGTTATGTACAGAGTATCTATCCTGTATATGCTCTTGTGTAAATGAATAACATCTATTTTTTACTAAATGAGATGTTAGTACCCTCCCCCCGTGGATGGAGAAAGTATTCTGAAAATGTCTTAGTTGTTTTTATTCACCCATCATAATTGGTCAGTACACTACCATTTGGAGGTGTTTTGGACAGCCTTTGGTCTTGATGCTCTCAATAGTTTTTTTTTTTTCCCTGTAACTATCTATATTTATATGGGTTAGCTATATTTCATGAGCCTTATCCGTCTTAATTTGCATAAATGTAAATTTTATGTACATGAATAAATAAGACTTTTCATACATATCTAAATACACAAAAAGCTCCCCACTTTTTACAAGTACAAATACCTTCTAAAGAAATTTTTGTATGTTTGGCATTTAGTGTTTTTATCTAATGTTCTTTAAACTTGTTTAGTATACTGTACTTGGAAAAGATGATTGCAATGTTTTTGTTTATCTTCTCGAGCTTTTTTTTTAATAGGGTCAAAGCTTTAAAAAATGTTTCAGGGGATATGTTTGTACGCTAATTTAACTGGAATTTTTCAGGGGTTATTCTTCTTGGCAAATATGCTGGGGTTATTTAGGTCTGTAAAATTCGGTATTATGTAATTAGAGAGCCTTCACTTATATTTTCGTGCAATTTCATAACTGTATATTAGTTTTAGCACACATAGCTTTATAATGAAGCTGTATTTGTTAGTTATGAATTGCACTCTATTTTTCATTCTGGTGATTCAGGTCCTTAGGCTTGGTAATGAGTAGTATCGCATTGTAGTTGTAATTCCTGTTTTATAACCAGAAACTGCATAGTAGGAAAGTTTTACTCGTAGTTGTGTGTTTTTATATGTCTCAATTATACCATCTAGTTATACACTTAATCTGTGATATCCCTTTATTTCCCTGTCAATTATACCATCTAGTTATATACTTAATCTTTGATATCCCTCTACTATCCCCAACATATAAACAGGGACCTGAAATCACCTCTTATACTTTGTATGTCTTTAATTACTGATTATTTTATCAAGATTATTTGTCAGTTATTATCATTAATTTTTCCACAACGATATAAGTTAGCCAATTTTGAAGATCATTTGCAGTCAGTAATTTTTCATCTAATTTCAAAGGACAAAAATACAGTACTCACATTTTTGGTATGGGGGATGGTACCCAAATACTCTAATGATTTTCTTATGCAGTATTGGAAAAAGCTCAAAAGTTTATATAAAAAAAAAAATGGGTCTGTCAGTATACAGTGATTGCAGTTGAAAAGATCAGGGTTAAAGTTACTTAACCTAACCTTTAACTAAATGCATATGAGTTGTGAGGTGTGCATATGTGCCCATATCGATAGGAGGATTTGTGAAGGTACTTTATCACCATGCACCCCACATGTATGTTTTTATACTCACTGATCCTGCTAAATTGACGGGGGCTACCACATGTGAGGGGAGTCAGTTTTTTTTTACCAACCTATTTCCAAGTTATTATGATAATAAAGAATATATTCAAGCTACCTAGGAGAGTTGAACTCAGAACTTTTCAGAAGGAGTCATGCATAGTATGTACTAAGCATCTGAAATATCGTTGTATACATGCTAACAAATATCGACTGGCCTTACTGAGTTATCAGTTACTGTATTAAGTTGAATTGTTTATTTATTTTTTTTATCTCCCTTGCAGATACTGTTATAAAGATTGTGAATAGCATCAGTTAAATTCCTTTTCAAATATATACACATATTATTTTCTATTTTTTCATGACCTTGCTTTTTACTTTTTATTTAATAATAGTATTCTTGTATATGAATTACATAGCACTCGTGAATAGAGTGCATTCATTTCTGAAAGATGTCCACCTCCTTTCATTTCCAGGTGTTGTCACAAGATGTGAAGAAGGAAACTCCTTTACAGTTCAAATTCCGAGCCAAATTTTATCCCGAAGATGTTTCTGAAGAAATCATTCAGGATATTACGCTGGTAATTTATATATTTTTCTTGTATGTAATGAATATTTTTTTCTTTTCATGTGTATTTTTTGTACTGATAAATTGCACCAATGTAATTATTGTAATTTCTTAATTGGATAATGTTTATTCACTGAACTCATGCATTTACAATACAGACACTCCCCAACTTATGAACGAGTTAGGGTTCAGAGGTCCGTTCATGAGTAGTATTGTTTGAAAGCTGTGTTTAGGTAAAAAAAATAGTATTGTACAGTACATACCTAGGCAGTACTGTACAGTACTTAGGCTAAAGACACCCAACTACTACATAAAACAAATTATACAGTATTAATAAATTCTAATACAGTAATAATAATGAAATAATGCAGTACTGTACAATATTGCAAACATTAATACATGGGTAGATAGTGGGTAGGTTTATGTTCCTAAATAGGGTAGCTTCTGTATTCAAACATAGCACTTTATTCTTTTATTCTTTTACTGTTCATTTCTTGTGCTTTTATTTAAACCCAGCAACCACACCTAAGGAACAGTAATGCTTGGACCTAGGAATTCTAGATAGTTCTTTCGCTCTGTGAGGATATTTAGATATTACACAATGTTCATGTGCAATTACTAAGACGGCATATCACTCGTATAGCACAATTATTATATCTTGAATCTTTGAATTCAAAAGCCGAGGCCATCTGTTTATGGAAGATGTGTATGTTTATGTTCTTTTGGCTCACAGCTTTTACCTTTCCTTTCACAGCGTCTGTTTTATTTGCAAGTCAAAAATGCCATACTATCAGATGAGATCTACTGCCCTCCAGAAACCTCGGTACTTTTGGCGTCCTATGCTGTGCAGGCCAAGTATGGCGATCACAGCAACGACCTTCACAAATCAGGGTTTTTAGCCAACGATCGTCTTCTTCCACAACGTGTTATGGATCAACACAAGCTCACGCGTGAGGACTGGGAAGGAAGAATTATTACTTGGTACCATGAACACAAGGGCATGCTGAGGTACATATTTTCTTATTTGCTTTGTCAGTTTTAATGCAGTTTTTGAAATGAAAATTTGTGCAATCTAGTTCAACTTGTAAATATTTTGTACTGCATTTTTTCTTCTTCTAATAGACAATAGCTTAAAAGGGACCAGTATTGAGCGAGTATGCTTTTTATTTATTTATTTTTTTCATTTCTTATACTGCGGTTTATAAGTTTTGAAAAGATAATGGATTTTGTTCATTCTTACATCAATAAATAAACAGGCATCTATATTGAGTGTACTGTACATGGAAGAAAAGGAACCAAAATGAGTCAAGATTTCAAAGACTTGTGGTTTCTGAAAAAGAGGGATTATGAGAGGTAAAAAAGTGATTGGGAGCAAGTTTCACAGAATAGCAGATTTGACTTTGAAATATGCGAGTAGCATATTTCAATGGTGTCTTCTTTAGTTTTGGCAGTTATGATGGTGTGCAAACATCGAACTTGGGAAATCATTTGTTATACATATTTGACTAATGTAGAAGTTAAATATAGCAAATATTAAAAGTTGAGGTTATGTAATAGGAAGAAATTACAAAAGTCTCTAATACCAAAGTTTATCAAAATCCAAAATGATGAGTAGTTGCTACAGATGTGAGTGTAATATTCCCAATATGGGCATATGAAATAGCTGTGCGAGTGAAGTATCTATAAAGCAAATATGACCATGACTTTGAGACCTTCAAGTTTTGGAAAGCATACAGATTTTTTTTTTTTTTTTTTCTCTCTCCAAGTCCTGGTGTTTAAATACAACTTATTTTTGGTCAATACATTTCTTTAAAGTTCACCCCAAAATTAATGAATATATGTTACCAAAATGGAAAGGGCTGTCTTTTGATGTTCTTTCATATGGAGCCATTTCTTTAAGAAATATTGAGTGAATGGCTGTTATCTATACACATTCAATTTTTTCCTTGAATAGATCTACATATCCATGGTCAACGCAGTGGGTAGTAAAGTTAGTGCAAATATATACAGATGTTTGACACACCTGCTAAGTATTACTATTTGAGTACCACTACACCAAATACCACGGAAATATATACAAATTTAACTCATAGGTATAGCATTGAAACTAAGAAGATCAGGATACTAAGAAAATGATATGTATTTGAGATAGATAGCTAGTGATAAATTGAACAAGTTGACTCATGACCATAAGAAATAATATGGAGGATTGTTTGGAGTTTGGTAGTATATAATAAATAAAAATATGATAGTCGAGAAGAGTATGGTTTTGGTTTTGTCTTGAAAAGTTAGAGAGTGGCATCAGTGGTGTGTGTGTGTGTGGAAATAAACAAAGTGAAATTATCTATTTATATGGAGAGAATGCTATTGCACTAAAAAGTTTTGAGATGTGTAGAGACTTGGTGTAAGATTGTGGAAAGCCCTTAGCTTGGTTATTGTTGTGAAAAATACAAAAAAGCAATATCAGTTGTATTGATTTCCATCAACTAATGTCATTGAAATTGAAATTTACTCCTACAAAAATTTAGAAAATGGTCTATATCATACATTTTTACACTAGAAAGTTATGTACAGAATGACCATGCTGAACTTATTCTATAATATATAATTTTTATTTCAGAGAGGATGCCATGATGGAGTATTTAAAGCTGGCACAAGACTTGGAAATGTATGGTGTAAATTACTTTGACATCAAGAACAAAAAGGGAACCGAGCTGTGGCTTGGAGTAGATGCTCTCGGTCTCAACATATACGAGAAGGATGACAAGTAAGGAAGAAGAGGCAGTGATACCTCCATACTGTTTTGTCTTATCTAATTTCTCTTAACTACATTCATTTGCTGTATACATGCATTAGCTTTTCTTGGCTGCTTTTATGCAAAATGAGATCTTTTTTGTATGTGGTTTCTTATTTTTAAGTAGTACGCTTGAAAGATTAAGTGTAACATCATATCTGTGAAGGAAGCGTGATTTTTTGTTGATGATCTGTCCAGCACCATTGTGAATCATTCGTGTTATATCTACTTTGTTCACACACTGGTAATTTAATTCTAAGCATTATGGTAATTATGCTCTTTAACCACATTTGTCTTATAATTTTTGTATCTTTCAGGCTGACTCCCAAGATTGGCTTCCCTTGGTCCGAAATTAGGAATATCTCCTTCAATGACAGAAAATTCGTGATTAAACCTATTGATAAGAAAGCCCCGGACTTTGTATTCTTTGCTCCAAGGCTTCGCATCAATAAACGTATATTAGCCCTGTGCATGGGCAATCACGAACTGTACATGAGGCGCAGGAAACCCGACACCATTGAGGTTCAACAGATGAAGGCACAAGCTCGAGAGGAAAAGATGGCAAAACAGCAAGAAAGGTAACATAACTTCTGTAAACTGTAAATCACTCAAATTCTTCAAAATAAAGGCTCAATCGAGAACTACTGATAGAGGTAGTTAGTAGTTTATATTGTAGGAACTTTATACTGCCCTATGTTCCTGGGGTATTGGAGAAAGAATCACACACGTTTTTTGAAATGCAAAATGCTGCTAATTTTATATATATATATGAAAAGAAATCCGTTATTTATTTAAGCAATACATTTCTTGTAAAATTGTCTAATGCCACCTTATTCGTGTGTAAGAAACCAGTCCTGACCTGGAATATCTGTTCTTGCTACAAAGCAGCAACTTATGTAAAGTCTAAATATTAATACTTTATATTTATGACTACCCAGTTAGCTTTTGCAGGATGTGACATCATGTTTGAAGAAAAATGAAGAAGCACTAATAATTATTGCGGAAGAGATGAGGATTATGATATATAGGTGTGGAATAGTGGACATCATGAATATAGGATTCAAATTTCATAGCATGCTCATTTCGAAAGTTTATTAGTTATTTCGGTTGGTTTTCAAGAAATGGTAACTCCATTGAGATGGTAGGGATGTGATTTTACAGCTTTCAGCTCAACAGAAAGAAAATGAATTGCATTTAAAAAATTTAGTTGTGTGGGTTGTATCATAAAAATGAATGATGTGTATGTGGGAACAAGTGTTGAGATGAGGGAACAGTGTGGGAAAATGCTATGAATGTCTGGAAAGGATAAACAGTAGGACTTTATATTTCTTGAAAAAGTTATTCATTTACATTTATTTCTTAGGGAAAAGTTGGCCCGTGAAATTGCTCTGCGTGAAGAAGCTGAAAGAAAACAGAAGGACTATGAAGAACGCTTAAAGGCCATGCAAGAAGAAATGGAGAGACGTCAGAAAGAACTTCTTGATGCTCAAGAAACCATTCGGCGATTGGAAGAGCAACTCAGGCAGTTACAGGCGGCCAAGGAAGAACTAGAACACAAGCAGACAGAGCTTCATGATATGATGGTGCGTCTGGAGCAGGCCAAGGAAATGGAAGCAGAAGAGAAGCAGAAATTGGAAGATGAGATTCGTGCCAAGCAGGAAGAAGTCCAGAGAATTCAGGATGAGGTTAGCCAAAAGGATGAGGAAACTAGAAAGTTACAGGTTAGTGTTTGTTCTTTAAAAAACATTTCTTTACTTTTTTGAATGATAGAATGATTGTAACCATTTGATCTTGTCAGGTGTATTATATAAGACCATAAATATAGGTCATTCCTGGTCATGAGGAAAAGGCAATATTGTTCATATTAATTGTGGTCGTTGGCCATAAGAATTGTGAAAAGGGGGAAGGATATGCAAATCTCTCCTTCCTTGAAACATTTTATTCTCTCTGCAGTAAATTACTGACAGAAGAGGTGAGGATGTCAAGGATATATTGATACCAGGCTATCTTGATTTTGTTACATTTGTGGCCACCCGATTTCATTGGGATATGGGGTCATATGGCCAATAAAATAGGATCTTCATATGCTTAGAAAGTTTTCACTTGTTGAAAGTTCAGTTCTACAATACACTGGCGTGGAACCAATAGGTACAGAGTTATTTTGGTCTCAGACTTGCAGTGGATTTTGCTTATTCGACATATCCACTTTGTTGAATTCTTCAGTACAGTAATTTTCTCCCCTATCCACTGTGGTGGGGAAAAATAACTGCCTTTGTATTTTGTGTCAATAAAACAGAATATGAGGGATAGGGGAGTTAAGGGGCTAGCTTTACCATCGTCCCCGATTTTTTTCCTGTCACTGATCAGTTGATTAAAAGGGATGTGCTGAGCTCGGTATAACGAACAGCGGGTTTCTCCTTTATGCTTTTGGCCACTTGTTAGCTTTTAACAGGATATTACATCATGAATTTTTTGTTTTTGTTTTATTTAATAGAATTATTGTTACTGTTGTAAATACACATATTTCTCATAACATTTGTTCCACGTCACATCTTAAGATTAACCTATGTATGTTTATAGAAAAAAATAACTGGAATTAGAACAAGTATTTCATTATTTGTGTAGTGTTAGAATGATTAACCTTAGGAAGCACTGTCATTGCACTAATTTATATATTAACATTGAGATCTCGTATTAAAAAAATAATTGAAAAAATCAAGTGTTGTTGGCAATTCCGAATGTAAATTTGAGTTCTGTTGATGAATTAAAGCTGATTTTCGTTTATGTTGAGTCAAAAATATGTTTGAACATATACATATTCATTTTTTTGCTGTTTTGTATTACAATAATCGTAACCAATGTGCTGTAGATATGTTAAATCAAGTATTCAAGTCTTGAATCTGTGATAATAAAATGGAAATACTTATGCTTCTTGAACAATTTGAATTACAGTAATTGTTACTTGTGAAGATACGTTAAAGCAAGTGTTTGGAGTCAATATGTCGTTTTAAGATAATAGAAATATTTATATATTGAGAAATATAATTCATAAATAAGTTTATTATTGTAAGTTTACCATAGGCTCTCCAGATACATTGCATTCAGTATTACGGTGTACTGAGTTTTCCTCGTGTAGTGATTGTGATGTTGGGGTTGCTCGCAGGAGAAATTGTCACTTACAAAGGAAGAAATTTGCATATATATCAAGTGAAAATACTTGCTAGATTTAAAATGATTCATTTTCATCTTTCTCATTATTATTTAGTTTTGATTTGGATGAAATGTCTCTTTATAAGATGCTGAAACTTCGGCTGAAAAAGGTCCAACCATGGTTAGGCGTAGGTGGTAAGGTAACCAGGAATGGAGTGTGGTGGTGAACCACTAAAATCCTCTACAGTATTTCTTTATTCTGCTAGAAATGAATGATTCAAATGTCACTAAATCCTGAGTTACTGAAAATCTCCTCATATAAATGTCCAGCAATAATCCCTTTTTTATTCGCATAAAGCAATACTGTAACAACCCTGATTAACTTGACCTGAATGGATTTAATCACTTTGTTCAATACCCTATCATGAATCTATTGCAGATTCCTAAGTCCTCAACAACATTCTCGTTTTTCCCACACCCAAACATTTTTGGCGTGTGTGTGTGTGTCATTTTTGCATGGTTCTCACGCTTGGTTTGAGTATTGATGCTGTTAGCTTAATCTCTGAGATTTAGGAACTACAGAGCCTTTTATCCTTGTCATATGTGGAGAGAAATAAGTATGAAGTGTGTACCGATTTAACTTTTGTTATAAGCTATCCCCAGTTAGAGGACATTGGGCAAATCCTTCAGAAATCCTTTCAAAATTCATTGATATATATCACCTCATTAGCAAATAATACATAAAAAATTTATTGTAAATATATTTGCTTATAGCATCCTCAGCGTGACACAGCACGTGTATTGAAGTGAACCTTCTTGGTATAAAATGATTATGCATAATTTTGTCTCCTATACTAATTGTTACATATACCTAAAAGTAAATTTTAGGTATATAAAGTTTTTTTTTTCTCTTTTGTCTTCTTTATTGCCCAAGTCTCTGCTCCATACATCACCTGCGATGATGTATGGAGCAGAGACAAGGGCAATAAAGAAGACAAGAGAAAAAACTGGATGTGGCAGAGATGAGGATGTTGAGATGGATGTGTGGGGTGACAAGAAGCGATAAGATAAAAAACGAGGTAATTAGAGGTACCTCAAAAGTTAGAGAAATATCAAACAAGATACAAGAAAGTAGACTAAGATGGTATGGTCATGGCGTTAAGAGGGATGAACAGTATGTTGGGAGGAGGGTGATGGAAATGGATATACAGGGTAGGAGAAGGAGAGGGACACCAAAGCGTAGGTGGATGGATTGCATCAATAACGACTTGAGGTCTAAAGGTTTGTTGGGTGATGAGGTATGGGACAGAAACAAATGGAGAAAACTGGCCCGAAACATCGACCCCACATAAAAGTGGGAAAAGATGTAGACGAAGAAGAAGAAGAAAAGGAATTTGTAGATCTATTTCGTGGCATAAGCAAATTTTGTGTTTCTTAGATTTTTCGGGAAACTCAAGAATACTGAAGCTTATTGAAAATGAACATATACCAATACTTCTTCTTGATCTCTTTAGGTTTTTGATTAGTCTTTCAAATATACTTCTGATTCAGCTTTTGAATGCGACCTAAGCAAATAATGAGAAGTGAGACGGTAATAGCTGCTAAAGCAAGTGCAAGACTGCTTAAGTGGTCGATATCTGAATGGGTTAAATGATACCAAATCTGATTGTTACAGACTGCTATATCCATCTTTTAAATTTTTTAAATTTAGGTGTTCCATACACTATTCAAAGGGAAAGGGAGTGGGATATGGATACCAAACTGATTTTAGTATTTGATTTCCTTAAAAAACGGATTAGAAATGGCTACATTTAGCACTTACTTTACTGTAGGGTATTTAAGAAATAATGTACAAGCATATAGGTATTTATTAGTCATACAAATCACTAATACATAATTCGAATATTGAATAATTAATGCGACAATTGTGCTGAAGTGCTATTCAGCAGCGTAAACTCAACCAGAAAAGTACTTTTTTGGTGATATTCTTCTGTAGCATCTGTTCACATCATGCTTATATATTAGATCACTTTCAGGTTTTCCTTGAGGCAAAATAGTACCGGTAAAATTCGAGCCATCCCATGGGTGTCATTTCCCCGTTATTTAAATTTTTTTTTTTAATAAGCATACAGTTAATGGATGTTGAGAAGAAGAAATTCCATAATTGTATATCGTGTTTAGTAGAAGAGATGACTGTATTGGATATTTCTAGTAATGAGATAGTAAGAACTTCATCCCTCGTATATCTGCATGCTGTAAGAATTGACTAGAAGGAAAAGTTCTGGGGGGAAGGGGTACTGGCACTTTTTAATCACCTGATTTGCTTTACACAAAGCTAAAAGAGGAGAGGATTCATGCAGGCTTTGTTGAAGCCTTGCAACCTCGGTTCACTGCTTACAGTTGTGTTGATCTTGCCTTGTTTGTGTATTCTTGAGTGCGTGTATACTGGAATGAGTAAGTGTGTAGGATATGGCATCATTTATTTGGGGTGAGGAGTCGCTTTTGATTAAATTTTTAAACTCAAATAACTCGCCATGTCCCACTCAAATAGTTCGACCATAAGGCATATTGTGTTGTGATTGACGCGCTACAGACGTGCTATCAAAGGGATTTAACTACATTTTGAAATATGGACATACTGGCATGAATAACTTACAAATGTCTGCTTAGGTGTAAGAGGTTTTATTGTTTTTAAATACATTTCTCGTAACTTGGTAACCTTTAATCTTAACAACAGCAAAGAACATTGAAATTTAATTTTACAACAGTGCTGTTATAGAATATAAACAGATTGAAAAACGTAGTTTACTTTAAGACTTGACAGTGTGACTGAATAAGTTGTGCTTCATGCCCTCTTCAAAACCATGAGCACTTGCAGCTTTGTAATATCTGATTTTATTTCTGGTGTTCCCTGGTAGCAAGGGATATAAAAGTTCTGCCCTCTTATATCTTGCATGTTGTAAAAGCCTGCTAGAAGGAAATCTGAAGTGAATGGCTGTCTGCCACAATTAGTTCAGGATGGGCCATCCTGTTCGTTTCAGATGGGAGGGGAAAAAAATATTTTTTTAACTTCTGCTTTACAAAATCTATTGAAAAAATACCTAAGGAAAAAAGATTCTAAACGACACTTTTTATAAAATAAAAACAAAAGTACATTTCCCTTGTCAGAAGGGTTGGAAAAAAAATCCGATTCTTGTAAATAAAATAATTTTTTTTTTTATTAAAATCATATTTTTTTTAATTATAATCGATTTTTTTTAATTAAAAGATTTTTTAATTATAATAATTTTTTTTTTATTTATTTAAATATCACGCTTTATTCATTCATATTAGATTGTTATGCAATGTTGCATTCATTTTTTTTTTTCCGTGCAATGTGTAATATGTAAAAGAGGCTTTTTCTGTCAAGGACGCCTTGCATTTCTTTTTTGCAGCTCTTACACTTAGCACGATAACCCTTTCCCTTTGCAATTCTCTCAAAGAAAATCCATATTGGGTCTTTATTTCTGCCAGCTGCAGACATGATTGCAGTGTAACCAGTGCCAGTACTTGCTTACGGACAAGTCACAACTGGGCTGCCACCCACTCAGTTATGTTGGGAACCTGGGCACATGTCGCAGTTGCCAACTAGTTATTTTAAATAATGGAAGACAGTAATAAACAACAAGGTATTCTTGGTAACAAATGCATGCTGATCATGCAAGTAATGACTTTATAGGGATAAACCTAGAAAAAAAAAAGAGAATGACCAAGAGAGTACCAGTAAAATTCTTCTGGAAATTTACCCATCTGACTTTTTTTCCTAGATACGGCTTTGAAAATAGTTGCCAACTAGAACCTCGTTAAAAAGAAGTACCAGTATTGTTTTAGTAAAACCACAGTAACCATTTATAAATACGTCAAATAATGAGGTAATAATGAATAATGCTGGCTTAATACAAAATATCTTTATCACAGATATACATAAATATTAGAACAACACGAAATATGTGTAAACACCAAATATACCAAGCTGATATTCCCACAGAATGAGAAGCTCTGGGACCAGTTCAGTACCAGTCACACCTGAATAGCTAGGAACAGGTCCTAAAATCTCCAGTGTATTGTGATGTCATATGTGTAATATTTAGGTCATAGTGGTGGACAGTATGCATATATTTAAAATAAAAATATTTTTATTTTAATCCGTGATTTTTTGTGATTATAATCGATTAAAATAGTTTAATTTTAATCATGCCAACCTTGTTTGGCAGGAGTGTTATTGTGTCAAAATATTGTATTTTGTAGGCAAATTCTTGTATTTTTTTTTTACAGTGTATAGAGCTTTATTTAATGTACAAGAGGATAGGTTAGATAAAAAACGAGGAAACACATTGGTGATATTTACTCAACAGTGACTGTTTTTACTTTAGTGTTTGTGCTTTCTGTTGACTTTTAAAACCTTTGTGCTTTCTGGTGACTTTTAAAACCTTTGTGCTTTCTGTTGACTTTTGAAACCTGTTATGATCTATTTTTATCTTGCACCTTCAGAGAAAAGTTTTCGGAAAACAGTCACTACATCATCATCTCCTGGCATTATTCTAAACATGGTGATTTAGAAAATTAAATCTTATTATTTCAGACGGAGGTTGAAGAGGCCCGTCGCAAGCAGGAAGAAGCCACAGCTGCTCTTTTGGCAGCATCCTCCACCCCACAGCATCATCATGTTGCCGAACAAGAAGACACGGAGGAAAACGATGACATACCCAACGGTGACATTTCAAAGGATCTCTATACGGGCGATGAAGTCATCGAGGATCCTATTGAAGACAGAAGGACTCTGGCAGAGCGTAATGAAAGACTCCAAAATCAGCTGAAGGTCTGTAAGATCTTCCTTGAAACTGTGATTTTTAGTCACATGAAGGATAATTCTTTTTTCCTTGAAAATAGAATATTGTCATTCCTTTTCCCTTTCGATAAAATGATGTTACCTGATGCTCAATATGTTTTTCTTCAGAGTGATCATATATCAGTATTTAACACTTGCTTGATTTTACTTCTCTTCCAACCATTAAGCTAATATATTTCTCATTGATCCCTTTTTAGGCCTTAAAGCAAGACCTTGAGTCCACAAGAGATACTGAAAAAGAAACAACCATGGACAAGATTCATAAAGAGAACGTTCGACAGGGCAGAGACAAATACAAGACCCTTAGGGAGATCCGCAAAGGTAACACAAAGCGACGCGTAGACCAGTTCGAAAACTTGTAATACTATGCCATAGAGTCAATAACCAAGGGATTTTTTTTTTTATGATAGGTGTAGTTCTCATTTCTGTGCTGTTAAGTAAATATATTGTAGTTAATTCATTGTCCAAGCAGTTTTGTCATTTTTGAGTTTATTGTACCTAAACTTGTATTTGCTCCATAACTTTTTGCTATTCCATTTTGTAAAGATTAAAGTAAAATAATGCTAGAATCAAAAACCTTTTTGTTTAATTGGCAAACTTTTGAGTGAAATGTTAAAAACAATAGAAATAAAAGTATAAATTACCGTTTCTTTGAGAAAGATTTAATCAAGTAATATGTCCAAAAGAATCAAAATGATTAGTTTGCATTGATATTTCCTCATGAAATTGTGATATAGACCACTCAGAAGGTGCTGGACTATGAAAAGAACACTTTTAGAACACAGTATTTACAGACTGCCACACTTGAAATAGACCTCATTCATATATACATATGTGCAGTCAGATGTGTCTTACAATGTAGTTGCTAGGTTTTGCAGATGGGGAAAAATAGCTTCTAATGACATAACGTGTGCCCATAGCTGTTTACTTGTATTGAAAAATTTTGATAAGATTTTTTACTGTCACTCAAAAACAAAATATATATATGCTGTAGGCAGTGAAATAATTTTGATAGATTTTTTACTGTCACTCAAAAAAAAAAATTATATATATATATGTATGCTTTAGACAGTGAAAATTTAAGTCTAGCCTTGTTATGGTGAATGTATATATATATGTTGGTTGATGGGTAGTCTATTTTGATTATTGAAATTTGTATTCATACCATCTAGGTATCTGACCTTTATTTAGCATTGTACAGGTAATATTACGTTGACAAGATCTGACACACTGGTATAGATCTGGTATATGTTCATAACGTATATATTGTATTATTTGTGGGAAGGGAGGGTGGGAGTGTTCCAAGGGAATATTTTATATAATTCAAAAACTTGAAAAGAGCTTCTTGGCTTATGTTTGGAATCTGTACTTTTCAGGTAATAATGATGTATCATGTGACTAGTTTGTAATCACATTTCATAAAATTTGGTTTGTAATGCATATCAGAACTACATAATTATGAATGTACAGTATCATTTTTAGATGAGAAGATCGGCGTATTTTGGTATCAGTATTTTGTTGTAAGGAAACACTAATGACAAGAATACATAAAGGGATACAAACTGGTACCAGGATCTACCAGTGTTGTAATGATATATTTTGCTTTTAGGCTTTTTCCTTTATTTTTTCCTACATGTAAGACATTTTATATAAAAATGCTGACAGTGCCTATGCAACAGCCTTCATCATCATCTGTCCTTCCCATGTCTTCCTGCATATGCTTGTTTGTGGTGTCTGAAGAGGGAAAATTTAATGTAAATATTTTGTGTATGTATTTACTCAATTCACAAAGCAGTGATGCCTCTTAGGTGCTCAAATTCATGATGGCCTCTTTCATGTTGAGCTTAAAATGCAACTGGGGTGGAATTTAAGTGGAAAAAAAGAAAGAAAGAAATGGCACACCCAAAATTTTATCATTTGAATCTCACATGCACTGTACTTACTGGTAATAAACAAGAAATCATTTCTTTTGCTTACTAAATAGCCAATTCTTGGCCCATTGCACACTGATAGTTTACTATATTAAGAGCTTCAAATCAAACTTAATTTTTTTTCCAACTGGCGCTAAAATAGCTACGGTAATCAACATAAGTGTGTCTTACTCTGTAAATTGACCTATGAAGTAATTGTACATGTGATGCAATTGTAAAAATGGAAAAGTTATTTTTATACATTGTAAAAAGGGCTTAAAGAATTAAATGTTGGATGTGGTATTTGTTAGAGATGAGTAGTAGACATGATAAACGGGCTGTGCAGGGTGACGAATAGATGGTTGGTACCTGTACCATCAAGACTTCACTAACAAATAGTTGTGGGGTTATGTGTATAGGTATTACTATCTATGTAAACTTAGCCTTTGATATGGAATAAATAAAAATTATTATACACTGATGAAATAATTATAAGTCATTTTTGAATAAATATGAAATAATGGTTGTCTTTGATTCTAATCCATGCTCAGAACAGTATTTATCCTTGGTAGTTGGCAAGGAGATGGCCACTGCGTAGTCATTTATCCTTGATAAGTGGTTAAGAAAGATTGCCACTATCGTATTCCCTTTGTGTTGAAATTAGCAAATGAATAAAATGGTTATTCTTGGTGTCTGGGATGGGAGTAAACCAGGCATCTCCTCCCCGTAATTCATGGGACTGTTACATAGATAAACTGTCCACTTGAACACCACCTTTCCTTCACTTCAAATTTAAATTGAGTGTAATACTCTTATCACAAAATTGGGACAAATGTTGGATGCTATTATTACCCTTTCCTTTTCGACATGTGGCAAAATGTGTTGAACTTGTTACCTCCAGAATGGGTGATTATTCTATATGGAACGAGGTTAGTTTTCATGAAAGAACTCGTAAGGTAACACTAAATGAAATATGACTCCGTATATGAGGTCAAAATTAATGACGGCTATTACTTGCAGCTGGGACAGTGAGGATTACCAGTTACTCATTGACCTCATTTTTGTCTAGTATAAACTTTGCAAGATTTATTACAAGGGCATTGTATTTACTATATACAAGCTGTATGACCTGGAAAATTAATCTTGGAATGAAGTGTGACTGGCATCAGTTAGAATGTATTACCAGTGTAGATCTTTAACAAAGTTTAAAAAAATTACTGAAGAGGGTTTAATAGTGGTGATAATAAGTGAATGTTTTTGCAATACATTCTACAGATCGGTTCCCGCTCAGGACCGAGAGTTTTAAGCTGTTTACTGGGAAGGTTACTTGCTGTGGATGGACACCACAGTGGGGGGGTTGGGGCTTGCCTCGGCTGACGTTTTGAGGAGCATCTCAGATGGATATCGGAACTGAAAAACCGGCAAACTTTAACTAATAGTAATCATGAAAGTATTTTGAGTATATTCACAATGTAAAATTATTAATCAAGCCCTTTGAATTTATTATAGAAATAAATATCCAAAGACAGCAGCAATGAATAAACCTATGCTATGCATTTGAAGAGACATTAATATTTGCAAATAATCTACGTAAGTGCCTCTACCAGCGTACAGTAAAGGAAAATAACAACCGTCTCTGATGACTGCTTGAGTAGGGGATGCACTTATTCTACTGAATGGATTCCTGTAAGGTGTTTATGGAAGAGGATTAAACCTTTGACTCCGCTTATTTCACACCTTTCCTAGCTAACTCATGATATTCCTTCTTGTACCATTCAAATAAGCTCATAAATTTTTGCGTAATTGTATGAAATTCATAACTACTTTTGATCAGGATTCGAAGTTTAATAAACTTATGTGTGAATATACAATGAAACAATTATCCATCGATGTTTTCAATATTTCTAAGTAGATTATTCTTCAGAAATTATTAAAGAAATAAGACATCCAGAATTAGAAACATAAACAGAAACAGAAAAAAATAGGAGCAGAAAATGTTGGTTTGGCTTTCGGGAGAAATAAATGGGGAGACGTAACAAAGGCTGATCTCAGCAAATTGCTCGTATATTGCTAACAATCAAAACATAGGTACTGGTTCACAACGCGATATGGCCGCTGTTTGTAATGTGAATTAGATTGGTAATTGGAAGCTTAAATCACGACTGTTTGAATACCCTATGCTTAGTAGTGATTAAGTAAATGATTAGACCATTTAGTAAGTTTTAAAAGGCCTTGAAAAAATGGAGAGGAGTGCCTACAAGAGTAGAAGCGTCGTCAGTTTGTCTGAAGGTGAGTGCTCGAGTTACCATTTACCTTGGCTGTTTCCCCCATTAGGGGGTAGCCGACATCAAAAAAGAAACAATACGGGGAAAAGTTTAAGTATTTATGGCACCTTTTCAATGTAGTCGCTGTCTCGCATATACGAATCCTTTTTGAATAGTTGTTATCGGATACCGTTTGCTTTGCCGTATCTATCGATATAAGATTTACCGTTTTACAGTTTGTAACCCATTAACCAATCAGAATTTGCCTCAAAATTGAAAATAGTCAAATAATTGCAACGTACAAGTATTTGATCATAAATTTTCCAGATTCCTTTGAGGTGAATATTGATTTTATGATTTGCCAATGGTTTTCGATGTTTTTTTTTTTCATTTTTTTTTTAAATTTATATTCATAAAAGCTTTTTAGTTTTATCTAGGGTAAACATTTACTTTCACACCTCCAATCAGGAAAAATCTCATGATATTTATTATATTAGGTTTGTTAGGTTAATTTACTCTCCCTCTATAAGAAATGAGTTCTGTATTTAGGATTATTTTTTTTGGTTTTTATTTTATTCATTGGTTTGTATTTTCATATAAATTGTAAGGGATGTAAAGTAAACATTTACCAATTATCCAAACGTGTAATAACCTCATATTTGAATATAATCTAACATTTCTGCATTGTGAACTTGTTTATTTTACTGTCGGCTCTCCAGACCCCTCGAGTTGAAATTGACTATTATTTTCAGTGGTCTAATGTTTTTAAAGTTTCGTATATGTTTATATCGGTCAGAAATCGTTAGATTTTGATATATCATCATTCCCATCCCCTATCTTGTGTCTTTCAGTAATGGAGGGCATTTGAGTAAAAAAAAAAAAAAGACCGAAGCTAATAATTTTTTAGCAAAATTTGAAAAAAATAAAAAAAAAAAAAAAAAAAATCAAGGCATATACAGGTATATCCGACTGGAAGACCATTATTTGGGGCTTCACCCCCGTTCACTCTTCCCAAAGTAGTGGCTTCTTTCGCAGCACCACGTTAACTAATCAAACCTAAGCAAATACTTTAGTGTAAAAACGGTCTCGGTGTTATTCTTCTGACTTGGTGACATTGGCATCCGGATCTCCATTCCTAATGGGGCATACTCCTCTAACCTGACATCAGTGCAGAGAGTACAGTAATTACCTTATTTTACAGATCCTAGAGCAGAGAGTTTTACACCCACACAACAGGAAAATTTGTTAGTCTGATATGAAAATGGTAGATATACATAGATATGAGAGGTAAATGGGAGCTTAATGGCTGCTTATATAACATATCTTGCCACTGACAAGTGAATGGCTAACAGGAGTTTATGGTCACTAAACGTGAGGCAGTGTACTTTGAAAATATTTCATTGCATTCAAAAGTACCTTATTACTAATTTGTAAGAAATGAATTCTAAACACTTCACAACAGTTAACATAAACAATTTCTGGTGAACATAAAGTAATGATGGTTATTAGAAATTATGTGTTAAGTTTTTCCAATAAAATAAATCATTAGACAATGCCTAATGTTATATGAACCGTCACAAAACCAAAATTCTCAGATTTTTATTATAATAACCAAAAGAGACCATAATTTCAAAATTTTTTGTGGCTGAAAAGTAAATAGATATATTGTAATACTTCAAAGTTAGATTTTTAATCATCTATGTGTACCGAAGTGCGCTAAAAGTAACTGGTCAGATTTTATGATACGCTACAATCGGGAGTTGGAAATGCTATAGAGCCTATTGTGAATGTTCTTTTAAGGTATGGGTTCTGAGTTAACTAGTAAGGGTAAAAAATATATGTAAGTGCTTACCATGGTAATGATGGACGTATTCAAAGTTAGATTTTATTTTCATCAATGTGTACCGAAGTGTGCTGAAAGTAACTGGTTAGATATTATGATATGCTACAAGCGGGAATTAGACATGCTATAGAGCCTATTGTGAATGTTCTTTTAAGGTATGGGTTCTGAGTTAACCAATAAGGGTAAACAAAATTTACGTAAGTGCTTACCAGGGTAATGATGGACGTATTGCCAAATAACTATTATAAATAATTCAACTTATGTAAAAGCTGTAGTAACTCCAAATTAAAATAAAGCACTCAAAATTAATCCCAAAACCTGAGATTATATGTATTTCACTCACTTTAAACTCCCCACAAAGTTGATTTACCTTTTGAATTGGTTTTATACTTTTTGGGGGAACAGACCCCAAGCTGGTATCAGTTCCCATGTTTAACAAGTAAACCAAAATAAAACTCAGGTTCAAAACTAGAAGCTAGGATAGAACTGATAAATCAGTGGATAACAATTGCTTATGAACGCAATCGATGTTGTTTATAATTTCTATACTGTATATTTATACTATAGACCATAAGCACAATAAGGTATACCATTTACTGTGTATAGAGTATAATTTATGCATGCATATAGACTGTGTATATATATATATATATATATATATATATATATATATATATATATATATATATATATATATATATATATATATATATATATATATATATATATATATATATATATATATATATATATATATATATATATATATATATATATATATATATATATATATATATATATATATATATATATACTGTGCTGTTTATGGCATAAGTATTAATGCTTTACATGGAATAAACAGTAGTAGTAAGAAATAGCGAACTGTAAATGTATTCATGTAGAGCAAATATACGTGAATAATTATCTGTGAGAAGACTTTCTAATATATAGAGGGAGGGTAACAAAATTAATTTTATCATAATTTACAACTTCTACTGTTTTGTTCATCTCTGTTGATGAAGCCAGTCATCATTGTATTTCCAGAGTTTTATTGTATAGAAAATAATAGTTTGTGGGTAATTCGTTATCTTTTAAGTTAATCCACATAACTATAGTATTGGCCAGCTAATATTACTTATATTCTTCTCCTTCTTAACATAGAATATTGTGGATTACTGTTTTCTATTTCTTATTTGATTCTTCTTCAGTTGCCAATTTTTATTTCTTCTTTTTTTTAATACATAGTATTTCATCATATTTTCAGACGATTCTTCTGAAGATGATCGTCCAATGTTTCAGGACTCATCAGATATGCCTGCTCTTCAATCCTCTAGTCCATCGTTCATGAGTGATGGATATCCAAGCAGTGGTTACAGTGGTTTCAAACAGTCTTATCAAGGTACTAATATTTTAATATGCGATATAGTATAACCATTACCATATATACATATTGTAACTCCAATATATGGTGAAATAAACTCCTAAAGTTTCAATTACAGCTATTACACTATAAGAAAGAGTGTAACATCAATGGTAGAGGGTTTTTTCTTGATTTGGGGTTTTCATATGACAAAACCGAAACCCTACGAGATACAATAGATATTATGATGTTACTGAGACCAAGAATACTAGATTAATAACAAGAAGTCTGCTCTTTAGTAATAAACAATCAAGATATCATAAATGCTCACTACAGATTATTGAATCTTAAAGAAGTTTGCCAATAACAACAAAAGCTCACAAATAGCACACTACAGTAAAATAATAAATATCTTTAAGTTCGTATGGAAATTCATTCAGGATATGTTTACATTTTCAAAGCTATAAATTTTTATATTACGTAGATGAATCCTCTGATGACAATTGCAATGGAATGGAGCAAGTGTCTAAAAGAAAGTGTCTCGAGAAGGACGCAGGAGGTGACGCCAAGCGACTCAAACTTTCAGGTGAACTCTCCTCTGACTCTGCTGCCTTGAGTAATACAAGTTACAATGCCAAAGCTCAGAAAATGATGGTAGGTACCGTCTTTAACAACTGTATAATTGCGGGGTAGCTGCTAATTGCTTTTGAGATTATCGATATTTCTTTTTCTTTTTTGGGTACAGAGCACTACAAAGCAGACACATGCATGCCTTTGTTTGTCTGAACTCTTGCACATCCTCCACTTGCCTAAGTGAAATTTTCACTTGGTATTTTACCATGGCAATAAGGGGAGGGCCTTAAACTTGAGTGATTGGTATGTCAGTCCAGTTTTTAACCCTGTAAGCCAAGAAAATTATTTTACAATACTATATATACAGTATACATGAGTACTTTACTTTGATATATCTTATTATTATTATTATTATTATTATTATTCTCAGAAGTTTGAAAATTGCACTCAATCACCTGCAGCAAACTTCTAAAATTTTGAATTTAATTTACTAAGCAAAGAGTGATGCAGTATTGCACTGAAACTAACCGAGTGAATACAACTGACCATAAAAGCAAGGCAGTTTGGCATCATTGTACCTAGCCATCCTCACGCCCTCTATCAGTTGTTTTGTGACAACGTAGAAAAATTATATCAGGAAGAAAGGGATTACCTACCCATAGCTTCCCTATCCCTTTAAGTTGGCTTTTATGACATGCAGAAAGATTGGAATGAAATTCAGTTTCCTGTGCCACCAGGAAAAACATTGTATTCCAAGAGAAACTGATAGAAATCTGAAATAAATCTCAGAGATTCTCCTCTGGTTGTCACTTGTTAATTTAATCCACAGATACTTATGATTAACTGAATCCGTTTATCCTTTTGTGGAAAATCGATCAAGTGTATTCCCTACATATTGTAAGAACCAAATAAAATGGATAGGGGAGTAGAGAACTGGCATTTCCATCCTACCTGAAATGTATATACAATATATCTAATCACAGAATAGCTGATGGTAGGGTAGATAATGAAGATATGATGAGGCCTTGCCTTTCCTTATTCTGTGTTCTCGATTGGCTACCCTGCTGACCCTAGCTTGATTTTGTATCATGTTGAAAAAGCAAATTACACAGTTACTTAAAATAGGTTTCTCATAAAAGAAATACTCAGCTGTTTACTTCTAGAAATGAGTATTTTCATTTAGTATGGACATGAATTTTGTTCAGGTAGTCCTCATATAAGTAATGTTTTTAAAAACAAGTACAATAAAAATAGAGATTAAGGAGATCCATTGCTTCTGAGTGATATACTGAATATACTTTTGTGCAAGATTACTTATATACAGGGTTGTGCAGCTGTCTTGATTACAATATTCTCACTGATTCTCATTATGTAGAAAATAAAAAAAAGTAATTTAGGTCCGTGAAATAGAACTAGTTTGTATAGGTTATATTATGCTAGTATTCATTGCCAATGACTTATATTTAGGTTGAAAAAACACTTATCAAGTTATTTAAATAAGGATCACCATATCAGTTTCTTATATAGTCATATATCGCATTTTATTGTATATTATGTTCCTCCAGAGTAATGATTTTCTCTGTAATGTGATTTTATTATATCATTTGGTACCAGTTGATGTGGTATATGATTTATAATAATTATACTAAATATTTTTGTTGTCATATTTGGTATGAATGATACACTTGATGACACCTCAATCTGCTTGCAGTTTACTGAATTATTACTTATTATAGTTTATTTAGTTTTAAGCCATAAATGTGTCTGTTTTGTTATATACACTGTACTATGTCAGGTAAGATTGGCTGAAAAAATTGCAGTACATAAGCACTTGTTGTCTTCATATTATGAAAAGTATGAAGAAAATTAACTCTTTATCATCTTCATATGTTGGATATAACTCTTGTTCCAAGCTGTTTATAACTGTTATTGAAGGGTTTTGGTAGCAGTCGATATCTCACTAAATATAAGCTGAGATTTTTCACTTTTAATGAATATACAAATGTCAGTGTGGTTGTTGATTCTCAAGTCTCCCTATTAGAATTAATGTGCAAGTATATTGTGATTTTGCTGCCATGTGTGAAATGTGTTACTAGAAAGAGCTAAAGCTTGAGCTGAAGGCCCAAAGTTTAATAAATACACAAATGCTCTTATGCTTCTTACTGTCAATTAAAACACTGCTTTGTTTCAATTGTTAACTAATCTATTTTTACTTTATGTGGTCGCCGTGGCAAAGTGGTACCACTTGTGACTCTGAGTCGTCAGGTCGAGGGTTAGTGGCCTGCCATGGTCTGTGGTTAGAAAGGACTTTCATTTATGGTAGCAATCACACCTGCCAAAACCGTTATTGGTCCTTTGCAAGAAGGCACCGTCCTAGCCCTGAAAGAAGAGAGAATGCCTGATGTTAAATCGATCAGTCTATTTTTACTTTATCATAAGACTATATACAGCTGTTATAATGGTCTTCACTGCTGTTATATAAATGATTTTTTTGAAATAAATGAATGTTAAAAATGGTAAGCTATTTTTTACATGTGTTAATCTACAGTATCTTTTTATTCCCAGATGAATATGGGATATGAAAAAGGAAAAGGTTTAGGTAAATACAGCCAAGGTATTGTGGCTCCCGTGGAATTTAGCAAACAAAGAGGAAGACGTGGATTGGGGTTGCAGCTGGAAGGTTTAGAAGCTTTGGATAACCTCAAGTGGGATGGCACAGCAGAGGTGCGTACATTGTTTTTGTCATTTTTACTAAAATTATTTTTTTTTACTTTGTCAGCTATGGGACAGGCATGTGAGTGAATGTATTGTACATTTAGTTCTGTCAGCGCCTTCCATTTTCACCGATGAGTTCACTCGTGCTGAGTTTGCAGTAGTTACAAGGGGCCAGATGCCACTTTTGGCTTCTTTATATGCTCTACTTCACAAAGAAAATTTGAATTTTTTTTGTTATGGAATGAGGCAGTTTTCAACTATATTTCTTTTTGGATAGCAGAGCCATATTAAGCCCTCAATCTATGAAAAGTCAGCATTCCTGTGTAAAATTATAAAATATTTTCTAATAACTTACCCTTATGAAAATCGTAAAAACATGTAGGATTTTGCTCTATAAATTCATTGAGTGCACACCTCTTAGTACAACCTTAGATCTTAAGCTTTTTGGAACTTTGTCTTTAATATAGAATTTTCTAACTTTGAAACTGAAAGGAAGATAATTCTGTTGAAAAGATTGTAATTGACAAAACAAGAATTTTCTATGGAATGAAATTTAGAAGAGTATGTAAATAAAATAAAAAGATATTGAGGACAAATACTAGAGTGTGAATATGAAAGGATATATTATTTAGTAAGAGATGGCTGCAATGTTTGCTTGGCCTTACTGTGACGGCCTGCTTGTGTCTCTTGTGTTATCAGAGGAATAGGTAAAGTAATGTCTTTTTTAGCCAAGTAATTTTTGTTGAGCTTTTACCCTTCCTTAACTTGTTTGTATTTAGTATTGATCAGTATTTGTCACATGGAAACATTCATTGGAGTTGGTATGTCAGTAAAGATCATTCTTTAAAGATTTGTTGGCATGAAGTGACATATAGATGGGCCTATATTACATGAATCTTGTATTCATAGACCCAATTCGTAGTGCATCCCTGATTTACATGAAATATGTACAGAACACCGTGGATTGAAGCAATTATACTTGGCCGTCAGGTTAGGATTTTTGAATGTCGTGATTTACTACAAAACTGATTTTTATAATTTTTTCTTTTTATGTTCTTTAATTTATTAGGCACATAGTATTTTAGAGTATGATATTGTGTTATTGTTACATGTTCGTGGACCGTAAGTACTTCTTGGGGAAAAATCCTACATACATGTTTTAACGTATATAAGTTTTTATTTTACTTTTTGTCTACTCAAGGTTAGGCCCAGTTTTTGACCTACCTTTCCAGGCATCAGTGACCGACAGCAAGTTTCTAAGTTGAGACAATTTTAGAATGGGGATACCGAAAGCCTTGTTTTGTAATTTAGGAATGATAATGGTTTGTTCTTATTCGCCATAGATGGCATCCATAATCGTTACTTTAAATGGATTATTACACTGAAAGAAGTAATGTTTTATTCTTGTTATTGTTCTTATGTCAGCCATGTCAATACCCTTCGTGCTCACCCTGGTGGGAGAAGGGAGTACAGTATATATGAATATAAGACTTGCCCTCTAAGCATGTGGCCTGTAGTACAGAATGCATTGAGTGTTATTCTTAATATACAAAATATTTAGATTACCTCTCCTTATTTGTTCAGTTGTGGGCACCCTGTTAGCCAAAGCAGGTTATGTAACTTGTTTAAAAAAATCTTTGTTCTCCTCGTCATCAAATAGAGCATATTCAGAGTAAATATTGGAATATTTTATATTTGAGTTTTAAATTATTGAGGATCTACCAATATAATGTTCAGTCTTCTAGCATAAGGAAATAGTTTTTCATGTAGATGTACACTTTCATTTAGCACAAATTTATCATAACTTTCAAAACAACTTCGAAACTTTGTATGTGATCATTATTTTGAACACATTTGTTTGAACTAAGAGCTTTATGTCATCATTATTGTCAGTACATTTGCTGTAATATTTATTTGAATGTTAGAATACTTAAAAAAATACCTTTATATCATCTTAGGTAATATGTAATTCGGGAATAATGTCATGAGACGCTTAATAAAGGTTAGCTTTTTACAAATGTAACAAGATGGCCATAAGGAAAGGAGAAAACAAAAGCAACATATAAAGCAGTGCTTTTTCACTTTTCTTTGTCATACTCTTTCTCACAGTCACAATTATTATTATTATTTTTTTTTTATGGAGCATGAAACCGGGACAGGCAGAAACTGCCCTCATCAATAAAGGCCCGGGTACTAGAAAATACCAAGACGAAGGAAAAGAAAAAGTTAAGGACAAGGCAGATATGAGGTAATGTCACACAAAGAAAAATGACAGACAGAAAAAAATGGTCAAAGTACAGATGACCCAGATATATGGAGGACTAGGCCCTGAGATGATGATAGATCTGCTTTTTGAAGGATGAAAGGTCATAAGAATTAGGAAAGACAGAAGGAGAAAGAGAGTTCCCGAGCCTGGAGGTAGATAGGAAGAAGCTGTCGCTGCATCGATCAATCCGCGAGCTACAAATCTCCACACAGTACCTGTGAGATGAGGCCGCTTGGCGAGTATTATGTGGCCTCAGCAGTGGGGGAGGGATGCAACTTGCCAACTCATCAGAGCAGCGATGGAAGTAGTATCGATTGAAAAGCGAAAGGGAAGATGCCTTACGGCGAAGAGAAAGAGAATCCAGATTAGAAGTAAGAGAGGATCATTAATGAGTCTGACTGCGTTAAATTCAACCCTATCAAGGAGATAAGTATAAGAAGATGCACCCCAGAAGTGTGAGCAGTATACTAAGCAGGGACGGATAAGACCTTCATAAATTTTAAGTAACTGTAAGGAGGAAAAGTAATGATGAAAACAAAACAAAACCCCCAATTTATTGGATGAAGATTTCGAAATTTGGATTATGTGATTCCTCCAAGACAAGTTAGAGGCTATATGGATTCCAAATATGTTGATAGAATTAAGAGAGTAAATTTCGTTAGTTTCGAAGACAATAGGGTTATCAGGAGGAGAAGAAGATAAAGAGATAGCCAGAAACTGTGTCAAGGAGGCATTGAATTTAGCCAGAAACTGTGTCTTGGAGGCATTGAATTTAACTAAATTTTGAGTGCCCCACTCAGATACTCTCTGCAAATCGGAGTTAAGAGTAGAAGAAAGAGTGATACGAGACTGATTACGAATAGCAGATGAAGGTTGTTAAAAAAAGGCAGGAAAAGTGAAGGGTAGAATCATCAGCAAAGGCATTAAGAAGAGAGGAAGATGGGGATTGTAGAAGATCATTGATGAAGAGAAGAAACAGAGTAGGTGAAAGAACAGAGCCCTGTGGAACACCACGTATATAGAGAATAAAGCTGCATCCCAAAGCCAGGCCTAAGCTTCCCCTGTGTACCTTGATCTCTTCATGAGTCCTATTGTTTTTGTTCACTGATGGCAAAGTAGGTCATATATTACTTCATGCCAAGTCGTTCTATCACTTGCAGTCTTCTTATACTCCTGGATGTCAAGGCCTCTCTTGGACTTAATAAAATAAAAATGATTATAACCTTAAGGATTAATTAAAGATCATTCATTTATTCTCTTCTCTAGCACATTAAAATAGAAGAAGACATTTCTTGGCTGCCTCACTGTTCGGAAGAAACTCCTGACCTGGACACCCTTAATTCTTGGTTAACGGAAGATGAGAAAAAACTGGACTTGACTGGTGAAACCAACTTTTGTGACCCTCAAATTTTGGATGGCATTTTGAAAACAAAGGTTGGTTCTTTATTGTATTCTTAAGGTCTTTTTCAACATGATACCATATTGAGCTGATTAAGTGGTACATCTTTGCCCCCCTCCATCAGATGACTTGTGTCAAAAAAAGAAAAAAGGAAATTCATGGAGGAAAGTACCACCAGACCATCGCCCCTTCATCCCACTTAGTTAGTTCTTATGACGCTCAGGGCATATAAATAACACTTTCTCCCCATCAACCAGAAAGTGCAAGTATGGAATTTTTTAGTCATTGCTTTGGGAAAATATTTAAAACAATACACCATAGCTTTTGATAATTTTTTTTCCCACTGGATATTTTTGCCATTTTACTCACAGACTTAGAGTTTAGAATGACTGTTTTTAGGCAGAGAAAATAGAATTAAACCTTAGTGAAATATAGGTAACACTCTTTCGTGTCTATGTGGATATAGGATCTGGCTACCACTCAGAAGGTTTCGATTTCAGTAGCTTAAGGAAGTTTTTAAGAGTATTTTTTCACTAATAAAGTACTTAGGAAGAAGGAGAAGATAGGGCCAATCCTTCCGGACAAACCTCTGCCATCTTACAGTTTCAGTGAGTACATTTTAAGTTGTATAGGGTCAATGGCAAAACATTATATTTTCCAAATCAGACCTAGATAATGGCAATAATACCTGCCCTGCAGCTTTCACATATACATTTTTATTATAGCCCCAGTTTTAATAAGCAATCCAAATTATGACAAAGTAATGTTAGTATAGATATAAATATATGTTTCTGATGACTATTGTATAAACTTGTAAATATATTATTTTGAAAGAGGCACGTGGATATTTGTCTGAAGATACAAATGCAGTTACATACTAATATGATATCTGGATTTATGAAACCCTGTTATAAATAGATGAAATGCTTGCAGAATGGTGATGGAAACAATGCAGTGATGGAATATTTTAATGGAAGAAAATGTCTGTGATTATGCAAAATTATTGTATATGTGATGTTGAACGTTTGTTTTTGATAATATTTTGCTAGAAAGTTGCATATCTCTTCCCTTTCCTAGTGAGAGGGAGAAATAGGCAATGCTTTGCTGTCTTCATGAATATGAAACTATGCGTGTTAGATATTAAGCATTTATTCCTCATAAAATATAATGGAAAAGTATTATAAGTATGTCTCATCCTCTTTCCAAGAGAAGGAAGGAAGAGACTGCTATTTTATCATCAAGATATAGATCTTTAAATTGTGGTCAGGATGCTGTTGCAGTCTCAGGGCAAAAAGTAATTAAAGCACATGTGGTACTTTACTTCAGAATTAAAACCAGGGGATTATTGGGTACAAATAGTTGTGTTATAGGCTTAAACAGACACATACTTTCACCGATACAAGTACCTTTGTACTAGTAAAAAGTGTATCTGTCAAAGTATCCTTGCGTTAAGCATCACATGTATGTTACGTATATATTTTTACTGTCCCTCCAGGCTCAGCCAATAACACAATTTTCTTTTACCAAAAGACATGATACCTTATGCAGGAGCCAAGCTAGCACTATAACTCAGCACAAAAACTTAGTCAGTGCAGCTTCAGCATAGCCTGTACAGCCTCAACCCTTCTGTCAGCTAGTATGTGGCAATTGAAAATAAATTCAGAGGAATAGAAATACTATGCACTCAATAATTAATGTAATATTTATTATCCTTTCAGAGTATTTTTGACAGGCTTGATGGCAGGGAACTCCAGCGTAGTAGATCGAGGAGCAATCCTTTTGAAACTCTTGGTAAATTGTTTTTTCAAAATAGAGCAGCTCTAAAAATGGCCAACATGGATGCAGTATTTGACTTCATGTTCACTCATCCAAAAAACGAACAAGGGGTGAATAATGAGTATTCTTTGTTATAATATTTTTGAGGTGAAAATTATGGATCTTACATATAAATTCTCTCTCCATTCATATTTAATACCAATTTCCACCATGATTTTTGAAAAAATAATAATTTCAGATTCATTGTAAATGCTTCAGAAGTCTTAATACAACATATGGTATTAGAAAATCTTTACAAAAAATGAACTTTATGGATAGTGAAGCATTTGTTTTCATTATGCATTTTCTAAATAGTGGTGGATTAGGAATACGTTTGCTCCTGTATTCCATGTTGTTATAAGAGCAAATTTATATGGATTGGAAAGCAAGAAGATGGCAATCCTTATCTCCTTGAATTCTTTTCTTACCGCAGAAAAGTTAATAACGTTTTAGGGTAGACAGACATGATGAAGCCTTACTGCCTCAGTTATTTTTGAAGTTATGATTGCCTTGCTAGATTCTTTGAGGTATGTCATCAAGTTGGAAATCTAAAGCATTATTTAAACATATAGTAATGCATGTAGACAGTTTTGATACTGGTTATTATTTTCAGGAGTCTCTGATTGAGCCACACAGCCTTCTATACTTTGCTGATGTTTGCGCAGCTCCAGGTGGCTTTTCGGAATATGTCCTTTGGAGACGAAAAACAGATTCCCAAGGTTTTTGTGACGCAAAAGGATTTGGATTTACACTGAAAGAGAATGATTTCAAATTACATGATTTCTTTGCTGCACCAGCTGAATATTTTGAGCCCTTTTATGGTAGGCTTGGATTTTTTTTTATAGATTAAGTGAGGTTAATATGTCTAATCAAAAGTAATACTGGAATTATCTCAGGTTTGAATCTTATTAATTTTTGTTAACTATATTTTAGATAAAAAATAAATCGTAAGTGCTTCAACTCCATGCAGATCTGACGAAAAACAAATTCTTTTTGTTGTAGCATACATGAAGGATATTACATTGTCATGAAGCACCTAAATGTTTTAATGCCCTGATGTGCAAAACAAGAATATTCATACCTTTTTTTTGTGATTGAGCTGAAAGTACTTATGGTTTTCCCGTTACCACTTTATTAATCATGACACTTGCTGAGATTTCCTTGGCTATGAGATAAGAGATGTTCATGTTCAACATGACTAAGCTAAGATATTGCCATGTAATAACCTAACTTTATCTTGGATCCTTTGGTTCGGCACACCAATCTCTAACCCATCAAGCCACAAAAGTTCCTATATTTAGTGTTTTTATTTTGAACCACTATTTCTAGCATTCTCGTCTTGTTTAATGCACTATATTATTATTTGCTATATAAGTCTTTTTTATATTTTTCAGGTAAGAATGGCCTTGACGGCGATGGAGATGTTTTCGTACCAGAGAATATAACTAATTTTCGGAGTTTTGTTTTGAAAAATAGCGAAGGTCGAGGAGTTCATTTCATGATGTCCGATGGAGGCTTTAGTGTAGAAGGGCAAGAAAATATACAGGAGATTCTCTCTAAAAGGCTATATTTATGCCAGTGTCTTGTTGCTCTGGGTATTGTTCGAACAGGTGAGTTTTTACTGGAGAAGAAAAAAAAATTGCAATATATATCTAAGTCTCTGAGGTAGTGAAGAAAGAAGTCTGCCCTCTTGTTCCCTATTGTGAGAGCCAACTAAAAGGGGAAAGGGAGCAACGGGTTGCCAGTCATTTCCTCTGTCTAGCAATTTTATTTAAATAAGAACAGTAGATAAAAGGGCTGGGACTGACAGAGAATGATAAATCCACCTTTCCCTCATCTTTGTTTTTTTCCAGTAACTTTCTGTTTTCTAATTAAAGCTAGCAGAATATGTTGTATACTTGAAGACAAAAAATTATATTCGTAAAGCCAAAGTTATATTTGTGACTTAAAAGCGTTACAAAGTAACTGGATACTTGTTGAAAATTTTATATATTCAGTGCTATGGCTTTATCATCATTTAGCAGTGCCATTCTCTATTGTGACAAAGTTTTGCTCTTTAGTGCTAAACTCATATATTGAGCATTTTATATTAGAGAGCAATTTTTTTTTCTCTTAACAGGATGCCATTTCCTTTAGAAATAAAAAACTGCAAAATTTATATTATTACATAATAGTATTGATTTATTATTTTTTTTCATTTAAGGTAACAAAACATTACAAGGGAAGAATTTAGTCTTTAGTTTTGTTTTGTGTTTCTTCAGGGTGGTTTGCTGTAATAGAATTTAGGACAAGCATATAAATGCATATTCTTATGGCTAAAGCCACGTGCTGATTTAGCAGGCAGTGGAATAATGAAGGCACCTTGTTTCCAATTCCACTTTGTGTATGTGACAAATTCACTTAATTGCTGTGGAATGAAGCAGGTATGAACTTGAGTCATGATAATGTACTTCAAGCGATATATTGTTATCCGGTGGCTTGCTCAGGTTTGACTTCTTAATGCATAATTATGTCTTTGGCAGACACCTTACAGGAAGATAAGTTGTTGGCATACACGGAATATAAAGTGCTTCCATTGTTAAGAATTATTGTAACATTCTTTTTATTTTTCCAAAGTGGTAATCCTTTTTCGAGGAGATCGGTAATGTAACTGAAATATTTCTTATATTTTGTATATACAGTATTTTGATAAAGTGTATAGTATATGGAAATTGTTCATTTTAACTATTTTGGAGCTTAATTGAAATGTTTCTCATTCCAGATGGACATTTTGTGACCAAGCTCTTTGATGTCTTTACCGTTTTTAGCATTGGCCTTGTGTACCTGATGTATAGATGCTTTAAGTATGTGTGTCTTCACAAACCAAATTCCAGCCGACCTGCTAATTCAGAAAGGTGCTTTACTTTCGATTGTTTTTTTAAATTGTTACAGGAGTTAGAACTTACTAGAAACTTCTTACTACATTATAATTTGCTGGAAAGTAAACTGACAAAGAATTTTCCATAACTTTTGCAAATAATTTTTATTTTGTGACTGTCAGCTAAAATATAAAAAGAATTTACACAAAAAATAATTTTAAGTAGAATATTGCACTTTGGGCATCAATATTTCTCGATACCTTGTGTGTACTGATATATGACTGCTTTGATTTACGACCTGTTCATAGAAACATCTCTGTTGTAAGTTGAGTACTGCTGCCATAAGACAGAAATGGGGATAAATAGTACTAATTTTCTTCTCATTTCTAAGTGATTATAGTGAGTTATTCTCTTCATATACAGATACCTAGTTTGCAAGTGGAAAAGAGACAATATAGAAGATGTTTATGAGTACCTCTTTGAAGTGAACAAACGCCTGGAGGGTTTACATTCAAGTATGGACGTAACAGAATTAGTTCCTCTGGATGTTCTGAAAGAGGACAGGAAATTCTATGAATATATGGTCAACTCTAATGATGAGTAAGATTTTTTAATTTTTCATTTTCATTTTCACTTATTTATTACATTTTATTGATTTGCTTTTTCTTTATTGACAACATCCCTCTCCTTTTATGCAACCGAGGTACTGGTACCAAGTTAGCTGGTTTGTTTCCCAATATCTGCATTGACAATTTATCACAGGTGTAATTCATATAGAAATGTTTTCATGAAATGACTGATTAAAGTTCTGAACCTATTTATTTCAGTATTCACAACCAAACTAACTTAGCTAGTCCATTACAACTCCAAGAATCATAGTTAAGCACACATAAAGTATATAAAATATGCACAAAAATATTATCTTTCCATTATAGAGTAGACAAAATGGATGTACAGGGGGTCCTCAACCTACATCACAGTTCCTTTTCTCAAGATCTGTTGTAACCCATTTTTCTGCGTAAGTCGGAACACACCTAAATTAGCACCTACGTCACGTCACCCACCTATGCTAACGCAATAATAAAGTTCCAAATGTAAGACATAAAAAATAGCATTTCTATTACATATGAAAACATAACTAGGACTAAAGAAATACATGGAGGTCATAAATATACAACAATGAAATGAAATAGTAAAAAAAAAAAAAAAAGATCAGTTCCTACTTTTACTCCTGTGGCTGGCTTGCACACTGGAAGGAGCATTGCAAGGGAGGGAGAGACAGGCTTATTGGGAGGAGGAATTTGTAAAGGCAGGAGAACCTGCAGCAGGTGCTGGAGAGACTTGGGCAGGTGAGAATGGTAAGCTAGGTGAGTGTGGAGAAATCGGTGAACCTGCAGCAGGTGCTGGATATACTTGGGCAGCTGAGGTAGAGGGTACAGGATCTGTTGCTGGCCTCTCTACCTTCTTGAAGAAGCATTCCAGGCGAGTCTGGTAGGATGCACTCTTCTTCTCCTCCTAAATTTCCTTGTAATATCTCAAGCAATCCATGACTCCTCTGGTGACAATAGTGTACCTGGCAGTATTGGGATCCTCAGCCTCAAACTTTGCCAACCCTTCCTCTATCAAGGCATAACCTTCTTCCAAACCCTTGCTTGTAAATTTTTTGGGATCTGAGGTTGGCATTTCTTCCTCCTCCTCAGTCATCTGCTTCTCCAGTTTAATGAGGTCCTCAGCAGATAACTCCTTTCCATGAGACTCCAGCAGCTTTGTGACATCATCAGCTCCCACCTTCAAATTACGATACTTAATCAGGGTAACAACGTTCTTGATGACAGCCTCGACTGTCTCCCCAAAGCCATGAAAATCATTCACAAAGTGGGGACACAGTTTTTTCCATATGCCATTCAAGTTCGTCTGCTTAACTTTCTCCCAAGAATCAGCTATATTATTGACAGCTTGAAGAATGTTGAAAGACTTCCAAAATTCCTTGAGAGTCAAGTCTTTGTCCTTCTCAATTGCCCTGAGAGCCATAACGATTGTCCTTTGGAGGTAGCAGGCCTTGAAAGAGGCAATAACACCTGGATCCAATGGCTGTAACATGGCAGTGGTATTAAGTGGAAGGTAAACCACCTTGACATTAGGATGAATGTCATCCAAATGAGCAGGGTGACCTGGGGCATTGTCCAGCACAAGCAACACTTTAAAGGGCAGACCCTTGGAAGCACAGTACCTCTCACTTCTAGCACAAAATGGCTGCTGAACCAGTCCTCAGATATTTGAAGGGTTATCCAAGCCTTCGTGTTCGACTTCCAAAATGGTTGCTGAACCAGTCCTCAAATATTTGAAGGGTTATCCAAGCCTTCTTGTTCGACTTCCAAAAGACAGGCATATAACCTTGCCAAATTCCTTTGAGTGGCCTTGGATTTTCTGCTTAGTACACCAACAAGGGCTTCAGCTTGAAGTCTCCAGCAGCATTGGCCCCCCAAAAGCAGCGTCAGTGTCTCCTTATCGGCTTTATGGCCTGGTGCTGTCTTCTCCTTCTTGGTTATGTATGTAGGACCAGGCATACGCTTCAAGAACAAGCTGGACTCATTCACATTGAACACTTGTTCAGCACAGTAACCCCCCTCCCTAATTATCTTAGCCAATACACTTGAAAAATCACTTGCTGCTTCCTCATCACCACTGGTAGCTTCACCTTGCACCTTAAGGTTATGCAAATTAGCATGCGCCTGAAGCTGCATAAACAGCCCGACTGGCCTCAAACTCTTCACTTTCACTCCCTTACCCCTTTTCCTTTTTCATAGTCTTAAACAATCTTTTAGCTTTTACCTAAATCTACATAAGGCTCACTGGGATACGCTGTTGATGCTGATCATCCAGCCAAAGCATTAATAACCTTTCCATCTCAATCATTAGGCCACTACCCTGCTTAGTAATCACAGTGGACTTTATAGGAGCAGAACCTTTCACATGTTCAAGGATGTGATCTTTATCCTTGATAATCATCTCCATGGTCGAACGGCAAATGTTGGTAGCAGGTTCTTCCTCTTCCAAGCGTGTCACTATCTCTAAGTTTACTTCTACGGTGATGCTTTCCGTTTCTTCAAAGCAATGCCATCAGAAGAATCTAATTTGATTGGGAGACATAATACAGTCCAGAAATTATCCAAAAAGGCAAAACAATCCAACAAGCAAATAAGCACAATAACAAGATGGTGTATGAGCAGGAACTGGGCAACACATCTTCCTCATTCTAATGACACGTGACAGCTTATTCTTCTGCCGCATTCAACAAACTGTTCTCACGCAAAGTTCGTTTTCACAATACAAACCACGTATATTTAAACTAGGATTTCTTAATAATTAATAGGAGATAACTCATAACCATGAAACGTCATAGGTTGAGAACCGCATAAACCGAGAAGTTTCAGACTTGGTGGTGAGAAAAAATAAAAGAATTTCACACTCATTTCCTTATCATGATTTATGAATCGACTCAAGTGATAAAAGAGCAAAGGGTCTGAGAATTCTCCCTCCAGAGTTTGTTCTTTTACCATATAATGATTTTTTGTTCAGGCATCTTCTTTGAAGGTTTTTAGCAGCCCTGGTATTTTAATTATCGTTTAATCCTGCTTAGCAGGATGTAGTTTCTCTGAGGAAAAGAGTGTCAGTAAGTGCACACTTACAGTCTATAAGTTTGTGGAGGTGACTTAACGTGATATAGAGCATGAGGTTGATCGTCTCACTCTTACAGGATGTTTCTTGCTATAAGACCGAAATAAGCGTGAAGATTGCACAGGATTAAATGATGCCACCCAGCATCAAATTTGGTCTGATA
This sequence comes from Halocaridina rubra, assembly GCA_037179515.1. Taxonomy (NCBI): domain Eukaryota; kingdom Metazoa; phylum Arthropoda; class Malacostraca; order Decapoda; family Atyidae; genus Halocaridina; species Halocaridina rubra. The sequence goes on along the minus strand of JAXCGZ010013525.1, from coordinate 47,103 downwards.
ACTGCTGATGGAGTAGACAGTAGATATTTGGTGCAAAGCAGCAAATATACTAAAAAGCATTCTCTGATTACCATTATAATTTCAACATTTCCCCTTAGTACATTTCCCACTCAAGAATTAAACAGTTTCTTAACTTTTTGTCTCACAGACTTGGATTTCGGCAGTTGGTCAGTCTTAAGAAGATTCAGGTATATTGCCAAGACACCCAGTTGATAGAGCCTAGACAAGCCGAGCTTCGTCACCAGTGCCTCAATCACTGGCAGTTACCAGACCGATCTCGTACTGCTCCTCAGCGTGTGGAAGCCAAAGTTAAATTTAACGAACTTACTCAAGGAGAAAACACAGGTTAATTTAAATACATTTTAGTAGTTGGACATTTTACAGTTAAGCTGTTAGTATTCTTACTGGAGTAGTAATAATATATAGCTTTTTCACCATACTAATCCATCTTGAGTAAAAAAATTCCTCTGTAAAAGTTAAAGTAAAAATGTGCATATTACCATGAACGTTTTATCTATTCTTGGGAGGCATGATGGGAAAAGTGAAGGCTAGATCAATAGGGCAGGGATTTAAAATGATGGAAGAGGGAGTAAGAGTTGGAGTGTGGCAAATATTACTATTCTTAAACCACAGTGGTTTAGACTGATTTAGAGGAAAACTACAGAGTATGGTAGAATGAATGGTTAGAGCATGTGGGAGGAAGAAATTAGGTCAGGTGGAAAAAAATGTGATAACAAGCACTAGAAATATATAGTTGAGAATCATGGAGGGAAGATTATAATGCATTCGTATATGGTTGTAAGTGTTGGACTGAAGACAATTAAGAAAAAAAAATCGCTCGAGATGAGGTGTTATACAAGCATTTGTGATGCCATAGGGTTATACTGTCATGAGGCAAGTTAGGGAATAGGAAAAGTTTGATGGGGAGTGAAACAGAATGTACTTGGCAGATTAAACAACTAAAAAATTTGGGCAAGCAAAGATTAGTGAGGAGGATTAATAGCGTGGATTTACAAGGCTTTGGAACTAGAACTAGGTTGAAAAGGAATTGAAGGGACGGGATGTGTGATAGCATTATTATTAATATGCTAAAAGAAAAAAATATTAATAAAATGTTGCATTCTAATTAGTGTATTCATCATTATATTTTCAGATTATATGTCACATTGCCCAGAAGATCTCCATTTAGGCAATTATAAAGAGAAGGTGCGGAGTGCCTACGATTATAGATGCCTTATATTAGCATCAACTAAAGAAGGCAGGAAAGACAGGGCATTTTATATAGGTAAGAATTATTTTTCATGTTTGCTTTGAGTTATATGATAGTTGCAGTGCCTCAGTATGGAATAAAAATATCTTCAGGTTTTTACTCGCTTTGTTGAATGTAAGTATTATCTATTACATTTTCTGTTTTTCTCTTGCTTATAAGAAATGGACCATATATTGTCAGTTTTTCTTTCTGACAGAGAATCCTAAATATCAGGAAACATATCATCTAGATATAAACTTTCGTATTTTATATATCAAATGAGACATTATGTCCCACTGAACCACAGGTTATCTACAATTGTAACAAGGAAAATATTGTAATAGAGATCATACTTGTTTATCAGAAAGATAATACTCTATCCTTCTATTTCCTGCATATTGATGATATATAATAATATGGATCTACCTGCTGATGGAAGGCATGATCCCTGCATTTCAGGACACTCTTTAAAAAGGAATAGGGGGTAGCAGGCTGGCACTCCTTTTGTACTGATTTATTTTTTTTATCTTGCTACAATATAGCTGCCAGAAGAGGAGAGAACTTGCACAAGTGCCTAATATGTTTTACCATGTAACCATCTGTACCAACCAGAAGTGTCACAAAATGTGGTCAGCTATGATAAGGTGTATCAACTCATGGGAGACTCAATTCAGAGGGTTCTTTCTGTTAATTTTGATTAATAATGCCTCATATACGTTAATCATATGATAGAACTCGGTATGTTAAAAATACTATTAATGAATATCACACCTTTCTCCTGAGGCTGCTGCTTGGTTGTATTTTTTCGATAACCCATAACTTTCCTGTTAGCTTTATATGTCTTCTATTTATTCCTTTTATTTCTAGTATATTCAGTTTCATTGATCATGTCTGCACAACACATGTTCTAACAGCAACAACAAATATTAAATAGCTTGTTAGATGTTGGTCCTAGCTAATGAATTTAGGCAATTCAAACTCAATACCTCTAAATTGCTTTTACATCTCCTTGTTAAAGTTATGTTCGATCAGTAGGAGAGGATTGTAGGATCCTTCTTGTGGTTATTGCCCCGTCAACTGAGCATCATAGTGAGTACATTACCAGAATACCAAATATGAGGGGTCAGTAAGAAGGCAGAATGCCTTTCCCGCTGCTTTTATGCACAATAATAAAATGTTGACTTAGCCATTGGAGTTGTGTCTTATTGAAGTAATCACATTAAAAGAAAACAGTATGCAAGATATTTTGCAAGTAGATTTCTTGTTTACCTGAGAGACAGCTGGAAACGAATGCCAAAAGTTTCTTATATCTTTACTTAATACAGTACCACCCAGCAAATTAAGTATTTTTACAAAAGGTTAACTTAGCTGCTTCTCAAAGAATATGACAAGCATTTATTGCAGGTTCTGCAAAACATTATATTCATTCTTGATAGATGTTAAAAGGAGATAATAGGGCTAGAGTGACAGTATAGGTAGGATAAACATAAAATTCTGCCATGCTATCTGTCTTGTGTTGTATTTCTTGTGATGCTGTGGCTTGCCATATTATGGCATCTCATTTGAAGAAAAAACGAGATAGCTTAAGTAATGTTGATCAGACTAAATAAGCTATGCTTGTGAGACTGATGTGGTGTTGACTATAACTCTATGACCTAGGGGTATTCCACTGAGCCAGCACCGTAGCATATAACTGAAGTATTGCAGGGTTTTAAACTTAATTTGTTCCACGCTTTCCTTTTATCTAAGTTGCTTTGTTGCAAGAGAAAACTTTCAGGGAAGAAGATATCTCCAGCCTCTTGCTCCCCAGTACTTTTTAATCTTAGGAGCTTAGAATTTGTTCCCACCCATTGCTTTGACCTAGGGAGTACAGTATCATACATTACTCTTGTGTGGATTTATTTATTTGTATAAATGCACGTAGAGTGCCGGTGGTAAAGACTGTAAGTTGATAATTTTTCTTCGGCAACTCAGGTCTCGGAGGCTGCAACGTGTTCCGCTGGGAAGGGCGAATTAATGCTCCTTGGAAACGTGTGGATACAAAACTAGAGCTTCCCCCAGACACCCTTGTGTATGCCGAATTGGTAACCGAACACAGAGGGGAAAGTAAAGCCCAACGCAGACAGACTACATTCCATATTATAGATGGACTCGTTTTAAATGGAAAGGATATAAGAAATTATCACATTGTAGAAAGGTGAGTTTGAATGTGTAAATTACATATTATCAGAAGATTTCCATATTGTGTGTATACTGTAAACCACATCCTTCCGTTAATTATTTTCTTGCATCAGTGTAGTAGGTAGGATATGGGAGGCAATAATTAAGGGTTCCTTCTGCCTATGATATTTTGTTATTACTGGATTTATCTTACTATACTTTGAATATAACTTTACAGATGTAAAAAGCTATATACACACTCATACACAGAGTGGATAAGGATCGATATTTCTATATGGCGGGCGCTAGAACTAGAGGTCATAGTTTGAAGCTTTGTAAGAAAACTTCTTTGAAGGATGTAAGGAAGTACTTTTTTAGTGTAAGAGTAGTTAATGATTGGAATTGGCTATCTGAGGAAGTAGTTAATGCTAGCTCAATCCATAGGTTCAAGAACGAGTATGATAAGTATCACTAAGTACAAAAATGGATCCGAGCAGGAGGTGGGGAGTTACGAGCATGGGGCTCTTTCCCGTAAGCACAATTAGTTTTTTTTTCTCTCTCTCTCTCTCTCTCTCTCTCTCTCTCTCTCTCTCTCTCTCTCTCTCTCTCTCTCTCTCTCTCTCTCTCTCTCTCTCTCTCTCTCTCTCTCTCTCTCTCTCTCTCTCTCTCTCTCTCTCTCTCTCTCTCTCTCTCTCTCTCTCTCTCTCTCTCGGGTGGAGTAAAAGGAGAAGGAATTCCTCCATCGTATTCTCTTCCTGCAAATTGTCCAGGCATACAATGGGTTTCTAATAGAAGAGCTCCATCTGGAACTCTAGGAATTAGGTCTGAATGCGCTAGGTTTGGGAGTGAGTGTGAGTAAAAAGGAGGAAATTGGTAGCATGTTGCGAAAAAACAGGATGTATTAGCATTTAATGAAACAAAATTGCATGAGAAGGGTGATTTGGTCCTCTGATGAGGAGATTTTTGCTATAACTCACCGAACCTCCTTACAGGAGATTGCAGTCTTGTATATGTACGACTCCAGAGACATTTAATTTTCAAACTTGGCTATATTATATATAACTGTGTTGCAGTCAAGTCTACAGCAAATAATGCAGGGTGACATCTATGTTTTAAATATGATGATAGTATATCATCAGATACTTTGTATGCATTAATTAAATTGTAATTTATGGGTTTTAGAACTCTTTCAAAACACTCACAAGTATGATGCAATTCCCTGAAGCCAAAGTATACCTTCTAGCATGTTTAGCCACCTAAATCCAAGTAAATGGGGAGTCCTTAGTCACATCAAATGTCATTTAGAAGTACTTGCATCCATCCCTTCTTCACCCTCTTCCTACAATATGTTATCATGTTCCCCTTTCTGAGTCCTCTTCAAGCGATAATAAATATGACTCACATAGAAAGCCACAGCTGTACTGAATACATGAGAATCCATAGACTGCAGTTTGCATAGAAAATCTCATGTCACTTTTATGTGTCATGGGACTGACGCTCTAGTTCTTGAGACGTACAACATTTCGTCTTGCAACTATATTTTTTGTTGATCACGAGTGAAAACTAGTTGCTGAGATAGTGTGTACATATGCCTACTAGGGTAAAGGATGGATACAAGAAGCTCTGTAAACAATCTAAGTGTGGTCTTGATGTGAATTATTGTATTCCTTTTTTTTAACACTGTATTATGCCTTCTACCACCAGGAATAAATTTTAAGTACCCACTAAAAGGGATAAAGGTCTGCTCCTTTATCCCTTTTTGTAGGCTCTTAAAATATATTCCTGGTGGTAGAAGGCATAATACAGTGTTAAAATTTCTTATTGCCATGAAACAACATAAAGAAGAATATCTTGTTAAATATTGCTAAATGTGTATGATTACTTTTCAGACATGTGTTCCTTTGCAAGTTTGTTGCTGCTGTTAACAAGACAGGGAGACCCGATCTGGCTCCAGTCAGATGCAAGCAGTTGTACAAACTTGAAGAGCTTGAACAAATACTTTGTGGCCCTAAGTAAGTATAAAATGTGCAGAAGATTGCTGAATAACTCTGGATATGTTTAAGGCAAAAGGTATACTCTGCCACATAGAATGAGCTGCATTTAAAACTATACAAAATATTTTCAAATCTATAATCAAGGCTGGTGTCACACTATGCAGCGACAGTGCCGCACGACAATTTACAATAAATGTGAGGTGTCGCATTGCTGCAGTGCCACCACATTAATATACATCATTGCATCATGCAGCAGCACTAGAGCATTGCGATATCACATCACGCCAGGTGTGAGGACTGTAGCAATGCCACATAGTTTGACACTGGCCTAATACCCAGCATTTACCAAGGGCAGTAATGTTAACAAATTCAGAAACTTATTGTAAATAGGAGGATGATCATCCCCATGGAAAATATGTAAAGTGTAATTTTTACTATTGCTATTATTTATATATACTTTCAAGCATTATATTACATTACCTTGTGTATATACTTTACAGAATGTACTTAAAACGAATCATTTCTGCTCTCTGTCACATGTTTAGTATATTATTGAATTTATATCTTTGGGAAATATATTCAACTTTTATATGTCAGCCATTGTTGAAATGCATAGTGCTTTGGCTGTTTAATTGTGAAGACATATTGTTACCCAAAGACTTTGCTTTGCTTTTTGAAATACTTGTTGTTCTTTTTATTGTCCATCGTAACATTTTGTTAAAACATTTATAGATAAGCGCATCACTGCCAATGAGCTGTGCAGGCCCTTATGGTAGCTTGTGGACTGGTTATAAAAGTAATACCACTGCACGATGCTAAGGACAGGTTGGCTAACTAGTATACTCATGATTTGGAATGACAGGGTTTCTCATCTGATAGTCAGTTTTTGATACCCAAGGAGACACTTATCTGTCCTTGCATATTTTTTAGGGTGGAGGAAATGCCAGAATTAATTCCTCTTCAAGGTATAAGTGTTCTTTCCTTCCTTGGGTTTGTTCTTGCTGTGTCGTAGCCTGTTTCTTATTTAGTCGTATAATTTTTATTATTTTATTTTTTGGAGTTTGAGCTTCCCTAATTCTGATGGAGTGGGTGAAGTTTTGTCTCCTTGATATAGCATGCATTTGTTCATGGCTGTCCCTTGAGATTAATAATAATAGTCTTTATTTTGTTGATCCCGTAAAACAAAGATGCCTGTAAGTCTTTTTAACATGTACTTGATGCTCCATTTCTTGGAGCATGCGATTCCTCATAAATCAGCTTACTGATTCTATGGCAAGGAAACCAAGTTGATTGGAGCTGATAGATCTGTTGTAACCTTCCTTCAACATAACAGCCATTAAGTTAGAAGTATCTTTATTAGCATAATCAGTTGTAAAGGTCAAGGAGATAAGATATACCAGGGGTCCTCGATTTACATCAGAATTCCGTTCCTCAAGACGTACTGTAACCTGATTTTCACCGAAAGTCGGAACACACCTAAATAAGCCCCTATGTCAACCACATATGCTAATGCAATAGTAAAGTTCCTCCCCTTTCCGAGTGTATCTCGATCTCTGATTTCACATTCATGGTGATGGCTTTCCTTATCTTCGAACCACTGCCATCAGAAGAATCAGTTTTATGCTTGGGAGACATAATACTGGCCAGAAATTATTAAAAAAAAGCAAAATAAATTTTGGGAGATGCATCATAACCATGAAACATCGTAAACCGAGGACCCCCTGTATTATAGTCTGCACCCTCGTCCTGGAGCTTGCCACTTTGAGTGACCCTGCCAAAAGGTAATGGTTCCTGTGGCATTGCTTTGAAACTCATTTAGACACGCAAACATCCTCATCATGACTAGGTGACACTCCATGTCCTTTGCACCATCTTATTTCTTCTTGGTATCCATTTGTGGCCAGGAATTGGCTGGTTTCCATATGTGGAGTTGGATTGTTCTTTGCTTTTGTGTATTGAGTTTTTCCAGGCTTGCTGGTCCTTAGCTGGTGGAAGATGTTTCTCCTTATTTCGGCCCTTGGTGTGTATGCTGTTCTTTTAGTTTTATCTCCTATTACTTTGTGAAATAGTTTCTTATATTGCTTCTGGTAGACTGACCTCTATTTATATTTCTAGTTGAGGTACCTTTATTGGTACTAAGTATTTACATGGCCTGGGGATCCTTTCAGTTTTATCATTACTGGGTATTCTAGTGTCCTCTTGAGGCACATGAACTACCTTGCTTTATGTTCTTCCATGTTTTTGGGTGCTCTGGTTCTTTTTCATCTTTAACTTTGTGTCATTTCTATTGTCAGTGTTCTCTTACGTCTGCCTTGTGTCCATGTCTAAAAAGTTTCTCTGGGTTTGCTCTCTTTAGCTCATTATCTTAAAATCCTGTTGATACTCCCTGAGTTTTCTTAGTGGCAATTTTGGATCTTATGATTTCATTCTGTCTTCTAGAATTCATTAGGGTACCCATTTCTGCTGTATTTGCCTCGGCATGTACTTTTGTTTTTTACTCGAGTTGTTATATAGGCATTACTGTCCTTATGAAAGCTTGAGGATTTTATGATCATTTTCCATCACAGCTCAATGAATTATACTGAAGGGGACTAAAGGAACAGTGTAGCAAGGTCCCTGACATTCTATTCTTTCTCTTATGTTTTCCTTCTCCAAAGCAATCAGTTAAAAGACAAGGATTGAACAGATTATGAAAGAAACCCTCTTATATTGTTATTATTGTGGCAGTTCTGCTAAATTATTCGAAAAAGTCATACACTAAAAAACTTTTGTTTTAATTTCATATTAATTATAATCATTTTGCTGGGAGTGCATGTTATACATTACTTCATTATTGGTAATGGAATATTTTTTCAGGTTGCATCATCGTTTAATGAAACGTGCATCACATCCAAAACGAGTATATTCTGAAGTTGAAGGAGATTCAGATCGGGAAACCTTATGCACTGTTCCTACAGCATTACTCCTTCTCAAGGCCACAAATGGTTAGTATTTAGAATAACTCTTTTGTAGCATTGTGATTAATTTTTGTACGTGTTGCTACATCCCACTTAAACCAGCAGGTTGGCTACATCTGAATGAATAGATGGGGAGGAATGGCTTCATCATACCTGCAAATCCTCACAATTTCTATCAGCTGTTGTGTAAACAACAAAATTTAGGGAAAGTGGAAGTGGCAGGCCTTCTCCTATCCTTGTAGTTAGCTCTAAAAAGATAACAAACTTGTGTTTAATACTTATGAATTTGTCATTTTGAAGGAAGGGTATTTTTAATGAGATATGATATACTCCACTCTTAATTGAGTACTGACTTCGATAGTTGCTCAAAAGACCGTATTTAATTGGTGATCTGCAAAATATCTGCCAACCTGCAGGGTCAAACCCTTAGCATTGCTCAGTTTCCTGTCTTGTCTTGTGCTCTTCCTGCAGGTGAGGGGAAAAGAGTATATCATTCCTATTCCTTGCTCATTGAATGAATTGACTTTATAAAAAAGGTAGGGGAACAAAGGACTGGTACTCCTATCCTCCATGAAAATTTTTGTTCTACAAACTGCTAATGGAAGTGGACAAGTGCTGATGAAACTCTACTGCCTTCCTTTATATTTCAGTTGTTTTTACTATGCCAGTAGCAGTTTTATATGGCATATTAAAAACTTCAAAAAAATTTGAATTTTCCTGCCATCATCACCATTAGCCACATCCATATAAAGAACCAAAATAATACTATCTCATCTCTCTATAATTTTTTTCCCAGAGTAGGCCTTATAAAATGATTAAGATCAAGCCAATGCCAATACTAATATCCAAAAACAGTGTCTAGGTATCCTTGACATACCGTAAGTCTCCTAAGGGCTCAAACTGATAATTACTGTAATGTTTCTTTAATTATGCTTATCTTTTAAGATTCTGATGTACTTGTGCTAGTAAGGATGAAATTTCATTTCTCTTGGTTCCTTATCTTGATTGTATATGTAACCTAATTATTCTCAATTCCAGAACCATGGATGATGGCGTATAGTAAAAGTAAAAACCGAAAATACTGGTTTCACACACTCACTAGGGAATCCACTTTTGATTGTCGTAAAGAGGTTATTGCCCCTTTCAGGTACTGGTAATTTTTAATGTTTTAAGAAACAATTTCTCAATATCATTTCAGGGGAGTTTGTTATATATATATATATATATATATATATATATATATATATATATATATATATATATATATATATATATATATATATATATATATATATATATATATAAAACCAAGTCATGGTAGCGCCTTGACTTAGTAATCATAAGTCCTAGGTTCGAGTCCCGGTCGGGGTAAAAAATTATTCATGTTTTCACATATGTAATGTGCTTAATTGGTTATTTCATGACCCGAATGAGATTGGGAATTGAATTAAATGCTAAAATGAAGCCACGAGTGAGGTTGGGGAATTTGTAATATGAACATAGTGGCATTCAGATAGAATGCGTTCATCCCTAAGTATAGCAGATATAAGCTATAAGGTTGGATTCCTTTTAACCTTCTGTGGTGTAGTGGTAGCGCCTTGACTTAGTAATCATAAGTCCTAGGTTCGAGTCCTGGTCGGGGTAAAAAATGATTCATATATATATATATATATATATATATGAATCATTTTTACCCCGACCGGGACTTATTATTACTAAGCCAAGGCAGTACCAACTACATTCAGATAGAATGCATTCATTCCTACCGTAGCAGATATAAGCTGTGAGGTGTGTTTCCCATTTAACCTTCTGTGGTGTAGTTGGTAGCGCCTTGGCTTAGTAATAAGAAGTCCCAGTCGGGGTAAAAATGATTCGTGTTTTCACATATGTAATGTGCTTATTTGGTTATTGTTGGTCCCGAATGAGATTGAGAGTTGAATTAATTACGAAAACGAAACCACGAGAGAGGTTGGGGAAACTGTAATAAGAACATAGTGGCATTCAGATAGAATGCGTTCATTCCTACCCTAGCAGATGTAAGCTGTGAGGTTTGTTTCCCTTTTAACCTTCTGTAGTGTAGTTGGTAGTGCTTTGGCTCAGTAATTTAAGTCCCAGTCGGGGTAAAAATGATTCATGTTTTCACATATGTGCTTATTTGGTTATATATATATATATATATATATATATATATATATATATATATATATATATATATATATATATATATATATATATATATATATATATATATATATATATATATATATATATATATGTGTGTGTGTGTGTGAAATTGTATATATCACGTGTTAGTTGATGGTTATTAGGAACCTGAATATAGGGGTTCAAGACTTATTTATACTGTGGTAAAGGATTTGTGTATATGTGATAGCCTTAGCCGATTAGGTGCTATTTATACTGTGGTAAAGGAATTGTGTATATGTGATAGGCCTTAGCCGATTAGGTGTTACAAGACATTGAATTATGTAATAGTTGTCTCCACCCTGCTAATTTTAGCAGGATGTGTAATCTAGCATGAAAAAATTTCTTTATTTTTTTTAAAGCTCATATCATGATGTTTTTATTTTACAGTGTATCATACAGTGCTGGTCTAGTTTGGTGGTGGGATGCAGGCGTCCAAGTCTTGGAAGGCGATCAGCAGGTTAAAGATAAATTGCATCGCAGTCGTTTGCTCGCTCACTTAGCAAATATTCGATAGGTTAAGACTTACATCACATTTTTCATCTTCACAGTATAAATAAATTGCATTATTGAATCATCAGCCTATATTTAAGATTTTCAGTGTTTTCAGCAATACTGTACATCATATTGATGTGGAACTGTCGAGGAATGAAGTTTTACTATCGTTCTTATACTATTGCGTTTATGCTCCATGAACTTGACAGGCAATCACAGTGTTTGACTTATTTTCATAGAAAAGGTGAGATCTTGTTACACCTTCAATTAAACTACTGAGATTTTCTTCAGATACTTAACAATGTTGAATGATCATGCTGTGGGTCTGAAGACACCGTATTGTGCAGCATTGTACACATTTCGGCATAGAAAATTATTCAAGATTGACTCTCTGTCTGAATGTTATAATGAAAAGGAAAAAAGAACCTGCAATAACCTGTTTGTTTTTTTTTATTGTAAAAACATACTCTTTTTGCAGCAAAATATGAGAATTTTTTTTTAAATGGATAAACTTTAGTTATTACTTTTAATTCGCAGAGAGACCTATTTAATAGCTAAAGTAGCCAACAAAAGGAAACCTGCTCCAAATTGTAGAACAATCACTTTAAACATAAAAAGAGAGGATTGAAATAAAAACACAATGACAAATTCTCTGAAAGTTTTGTTAGAGCATATGCCTTCTATTTGTTTTCAGTAAAAGGGTAGAAACTGGAAATAGGTATTGGTGCGTGTCTTTGGTTTTCTAAGTCTTTTAATGGTGGAGGATAGGTGCGGAGTTATGACAAAATATATCATCTGCTTTTCCTAATCAGTATATGGGTGAGGACTGGAAGTATATAAAGGGTCAAGGGTAAAGACATTAGATTAATAGATGAGATTACGGCCTTCCGTTTTTCAATTTGATTAATGATGGTCGATTGGAAGAAGGTAAATTAGCATATGCCTTCCATTACAGAATCAGAAACGAGTACAGGAACATATTCCTGCTAACTTTATTAGTTAATAATAGTGGATTGGAAAATTGTACAGAGGCATATGCCTTCCTTTTTCCTATTAAATGATGGGCGGGAATAGGAAATAAATACAATAGTATATGCCTTCTCTATTCCTTTTCAGTTAATAGTAAAGGACTGGATATAAGTATGTGAGCATATTCCTTCTATTTTTCTTTTCACTTATTGTTAAAGTATTGGAAATAATTACGGCAGAATATGCCTTTAAATTTAATTTTCAGCTAATGTTGGATATGGAAAAGGAGCATCAACCTTCTGTTTTTTCTATTAAGAGAGGAATATTGGAAATAGTACAAAGCTCATTAGAAGCTCAGCACTACCCAAGATAGTAATATGCAAACTTCCATGGAGAAATGCTATTCTGATAGAATTTCTCATTATATATTAATGTTGCAATAAATAAGTGGTCCGATGTTCATGACTTAAATACTACCAAAAGACCTCTGGGTACATGAAACATTATTTTAATAGATCAGTCTCGACTTCTCTCGGGGCAATTCAAAGACGAGAGGCTGATTTCAAGGATAAAGACACGCCAAGTGACAGCCTCTTCTACTCACTCAGGAGAAGGTTCAAGTATATTGGAGTCTTTGGTGCATCATTGGTCAAGGTTATGCTTGGGTTCTGGTGCACTTGATGAACAATCCACTGGGAACAAATATATCCGTGCTGAACCAATTTTTTTTTTTCTTGGGTTAAGGACAGCTTACTCTTGAATTACCCTAGCAGCCCACCATGGGATACTAGAATAAAAAGGTTAATCTTTGTTTTAAGTAACTCTCATTCTTACCATCTTGGATATATCAACACTCTTACTGCTAGTTAAACCTTCCTCTCTATTACTGCTACTCCCACTAGAAGTTTGAGCCCGTGCAGCTTCTTCCAGTAACTGCTTCTGATAAAGTTGCAATGACTTTTCTCGGATAGTGCCTTCTATGTGGGGTTCCTGAATCTCAGTTATAGTTGCGGTTCCCTTCTCAATGGCTGCCTTCAATTTCTCCTTCTCAGCTTGAATCTCTCGGTGTTTTTGAAGCAAGCCAGATGCCCACTGCAAACCAAAACAACTTTCAAAAGCAAACATTCAAAACATAGTCAAAACAAATATTCAGGAGGCAAATATATTCTGAATATTAATTATATATGTGCTATTCATGTCATATATCACTGAAACAAGCAGGGTAGCCACAAATGAAGCAAACAGTGCTTTATCATACCATCACAACTTAATCCTTATATCAGCTGTTTTGAGGCAAGGTAAAACTAATTCTGAAAGAGATTGCCAGACCTTTCGCACCCCTGTGCATTTTAGTGACCTATAACATCACTAAAGGAATAATAGGGTGGTATTCATCACAAACCAGTATATTATATATATTTCTGGTTGAGGGGATAAAGAATGCCGCTCCTGTACTCCTTAAAAGTCAAGAGACAAGTAATAGGGCAATTTCTGGAAGTGTGAAATTAAGCTGCCCTCCATTTTTCAGGTTGTAAGAGCAAACTGGGGAGGGAGCTAGATTGGCTATCCCTTTTTTCCTGCTACCAACAGATAATAGCAAGTGTGAAATTACTCTTAATAGAGCTTCAAAAGGATATGGAGTCTTGTTTAAGATAGTGGAAACCTGAGAGGTTGCCACCCTTTGAACAAAACACCAATAAGGCAATGTTCCATCATATCCTAATAGTCCTTATATTATTGTAAGGAAAAAAAAATTATGATAAACTGGCAATGTATATGGAGCAGACAAAACAGCAGAGAAAGCAAGGAAGACAACACTGAACCGATGAAAGGGTATAACCCTTGAGGCTGATGTAAATACATGAAAGGTAGTCAATGAGTGAGAATAGAAAAAACAGTTCTAGAAAGTGCTTGGAACTTTGGGTCTATTGTTGGAGGAGTGCTATATATTACTGGAAACAGTATGAGAGTCTGAACAATACAATTAATTAGGGTTCTAAAAATACTGTATGGTAAGTTGGAATTTTTGTAAATTAATAAGTTGCACTCAGTGGGACTGTGAGTGTTGAAGGAGTGACTGTTAGCACAGGATAAAATGGCTCCCACAGGACTAGAGAATATTGGTAAGTTTAAAAGATGTTAAAGGTAGGTCTAGAAAGAGACGAGTGATGATAAAATGAAAAAGCAGCTAGTATCTTAAATTATACTATAAACTGAACGGACAAAATGAACGAGTTCCATAAAACAAATAGTCTTATTTAATGTGAATGAATAACATCAAGTCCCTATAATTGATTCAGTGTAAAGAAGGTCTTAAGTGTGGAAGAGAGAGGTTTAGGCTTTATTCTATATTTTTCTTAAAGCATGCATAAAGTATAAGTGAGCAAATGAATACATGTAGAGGCCATTTTAATTTTCCAATAAGAACCTGCTAAAATTTGTGGAAGACATAAGCTAAAAAACAGAGAAACAGATCAAAAGAGAACTTGAGCAATGGATATACAACTTTTTAATTGAAAAAGTGCATTAAATTATAAAAGAACATACCATCAAATCTTCCCTCCATAGTTCCTGCTGATCAGGACTGAGATGAACTGCTTTGGAAAATGATTTCACAGCTAGCTCCACTTCTCCCAAACCCAACTGTGCCCTTCCAAGCGTCTGCAGTCCAATCCACCAATTTGGGTATAAACTGACAGCTTGTTGTGCAGCTGTCAAAGCTGGATATACCTCCCCGACCTAGAGCAGTAATAAATATTTCATATGCAGACATTCCTTGCACTCTGTGATGAATATTTTTTCTTTCCAACCTCATGCCATATCCTGCTAAAGCAAATTAAAATGAAAGGGGAGGCAACAGGGCTTCATCTTACCCTGCACATCCTCATCCCTTCTATCATCTACTTTAAGAAAAGGCGGAAAAAGCTGAGAAGCGACTAGCAGCCCTTAGCTCCTCCGTCCTTTTCAGTCTGCTCTTACGACATGCATGAATATGGACGTCAATTCTTTCTCTAACACCAATATAAAGAAAAATAAAAAATAGAGTTTGATATGTTCTAAAATATTAGACATTTAAATTTTCCCTGTGCTCCGGGAGAAGAAAATAAAATGAAAACCATAATAAACTGCTTGCAGAGCGATTTATTATTTGCTGGATTTGAGTAATTCAATATACCTTGTTTTTCACATTTTCAATAGATTAAGTCAAAACTAAGTTGCATAATTTTTCATTTATATGTCGCATCTTGCTTGGGGGAAGAAAGGAAAAAAAAAAAAAGTGACAGATACATTTGTTCACATCTAAAACTGAGGAAGTACAAGTGTAAAATTTCTTCCCTATCACCATGGATAGCTCATTAACTCACCATCCAATTTTCAACATGTAAACTTTCTTTTTTTCCAACGTTACACCATGATATAATGTCCCTCAAAAACAGAGATCCAGAATACCTTCATCATATCATGGGCGTTTTTACACCTATCAGCTGTTTGACTACCATAGCTTCTTTCTCCTATATCTTTAAGTTGACAAATACCAACACATACAGAGAATGTTTATTCTTTATGTGAGATCTATACTCCATTAATATTTACCTGCATATAAGCCTGAGCTAACATTTCATGAAGAGTATGGTCGTTGGGAGTGAGTTCCAAGGCTGCATTCCATTTTCCAATGGCAGCCCACCATCTCTCAGATTCTGCCATCGTTACGCCTTCATTACTCAAGCGACGTGCTCTGGCCTTTACATCCTCTAGTTCCAAAACCTAAAAATTAAAAGTTTATCTTCAAGATTATAAAGTTATTTTGTTTATTTATTAAAAGATTGCAAATATTTTATATTATTTAGGTTGTACAGATATACAGCTCTGTGCAGTGACATTCAACAGCAAACAGGTGCTGTCTTATATATTGATCTTCATACATTAATGTCAGTGTACAACAACATTCAAAGAAAAGCTCTTTTATATATATACCGAGTTTATCATATAAAAATGTTTCATAATGTCAATTCACTGGGAACATAAAAGATTTATTGATACTGGTATGCTTGTATTTATGAACTGATCCTGGTATAAGTATAATCTTGTACTATGATATATACCGATCAAACATGTTACAATAAAAAATATAAATCTTCCTCTATTTGCGTTCCCATTTTCATATGGGGTCGCATCTCTTCACTAGTCGTCTCCACTGGTTCCGGTCCATCACTTGCTCCTCCTCCAGCTGTCTCTCTCTGAGATCCTCCTTCAGTCGGTCCTTCCACCGTAGTTTAGGTCTTCCTCGTCTACGTCTGCCCTCCACGTCCATCTCCATCACTCTCACACCCACGTAGTCTTCTTCTCTCCTCTTCCCATGACCGAACCACTGTAATCTCCTCTCCTGCGCTTTCGCCGACGCCTCCACCACCTTCACTGTACCTCTGATCTGGTCATTTCGTATCCTGTCCTCCCTCGTCACCCCACACATCCACCTCAGCATTCTCATTTCTGCGACATCTATCTTCCTTTCTTGAACCTTTTTCACCGGCCACGTCTCCGCACCGTACAGCAACGCTGGTCTCACAACTGACTTGTACACTTTTCCTTTCACTCTAGCACTGATTTTCTTGTCACATAGCACCCCTGATGTTCTCTTCCAGCTGTTCCACGCTACCTGGATCCTATGATCAATCTCTCTCTCTAGGTCTCCATCCTTCGTTACGTAGGAGCCGAGGTATTTGAAGGCGTCTGCCTTTGGGAGCTTGTGGTCTTGCATGAACAGGTCGCCTCCTTGTGTCACATTGCACTCCAGGTACTCCGTTTTCTGTCTGCTCACCTTCAGTCCATAATCCTCCAGCAAACCCCTCCATAGCTCCAACCTCTCTTGCAATTCTTCACGGCTCTCGGAGACCAAAACAATATCGTCTGCAAAGAGCATGCTCCATGGTGCCTCCTTTGTCACTTCCTCCACCATCACATCCATGAGAAGGTTAAATAGATAGGGGCTAAGAGCTGATCCCTGATGGAGTCCAACTTTCACCTGAAAAGGCTCTGTAGTGCCAACTGTACTTCTTACTCTTGTTGTGGCTTCCCTGTATATGTCCTGAACTATCTTGACATACTTCTCCTTCACTCCCTTCGACCTCATACTCCTCCACACCTCGCTTCTCGGGACCCGATCATAAGCTTTTTCCAGGTCAATAAACGCCATGTACAGCCCTCTTTGCTTATCTCTATATTTTTCCATTGTCTGCCTCATTGCGAATACTGCATCCATTGTTTCTCGACCTTTCATAAAACCAAACTGCTCACTACAAACTTCTGTCTCCTCCCTTAGCCTTTTATCCAACACTCTTTCCAGCAGCTTCATAGTGTGAGATGTTAGCTTAATTCCTCTATAGTTGTTGCAACTCTGGATGTCTCCCTTTTCTTTGAAAATCGGTACCATTATACTATCTCTCCACTCGTTCGGGATAGTCTCTTCCTTCATCACCATGTTCAGGAACTTTGTCAGCACCCGTATCCCTTCTTCGCCTAAACTCTGCCATACCTCTGCAGGAATCTGGTCTGGCCCTACCGACTTTCCATTTTTCATCTTCTTCAACGCTTCTCTGACTTCCGCCTCACTCACAGCGTCTACCTCTCCCTCCATTCCCACTCCTTCACCTCTTCGTATTCTTGGATTTTCCTGATTTAGAAGTTCTTCGTAGTAGTCCCTCCACCGCATGGAGGGACTACTACTATTTATAAAAAATATAAATATTCATTGGTAAACCAGAGCACCTTGCTCACTACAAAGAAATGCTGTATTAATATATTCGAAACAATTACTCAAAATATATTTCTTAAATGTCGGCTCAAATACAAGTAAATGATAATGCGCCCATATCGGTCAAGAAGTCAAAGCTGGTATTGCTTTAGAGTTCATGATGACCTTTACAATGGCCCTCTGTATCTGTTAGGGAAAGCAACTCAATAAAATATGAATGAATATTGCTACAGTATAAAAATTCAGTTAAATAACAGAGGGAATATTAAAGGACTTACAAAATAGACTGGACAATGGATAGTAACTTGGTATATGAAGAATGGACAATACATACACTCAATACAAGAAGAAGAAATGCAAAATTTTATTTAACTTTTTTAAGTTAAACTTTTTAGTTTTCGTTCTGATCATTCTATGTTTCCAATTACTGTATTTCCTCTAATCTCCATTTGAAGTTGTCTATAATATATTTCTAATTTTTATTATCTTTTAACATACAGAGTTGCTTGTTATCTCTATGTAACATATATATATATATATATATATATATATATATATATATATATATATATATATATATATATATATATATATATATATATATATATATATATATATATATATATATATATATATTTTCTCGTGCCAGCGCATTTATTGATGAGGGCAGTTTCTGCCTGTCCCAGTGTCACACTTTTATATATATATATATATATATATATATATATATATATATATATATATATATATATATATATATATATATATATTTTCTCGTGCCCGGGCATTTATTAATGAGGGCAGTTTCTGCCTGTCCCGGTGTCACACTTATATATACTGTGTGTGTGTGTGTATATATATATATATATATATATATATATATATATATATATATATATATATATATACACAGGGTGTCCTCGTTTTAAGTCGTTCCAAGGTTACATGAGACTAATAAATAAATATTTCAACATACCAGTCATCCAGATGCAAACCAACCACAGTAGTAAAGGTAAGCAATACTGTATAGTGTACTTTAACTATTTTTATGTATCAGATTACGAACTTCGATTATTTTTCTATGTATGAGAGTAATTATTTTTAACATCACAGGGGACCTATGTTCAATTATGTGTCCCGACTTATGTCGAAATCAGACTTAAGGCAGCTGTCAGGAATGGACTCCTAACGTAAAGTGGGGACCCCTCTGTGCGTGTGTGTGTGTGTATCGTACAGTTAAATTTCTAGACCATGGTCTTTAGCAGATATTTGAACCTGCTAAAATTAGGAGACAATTATATATACACAGTACTGTACTTCAAGCAAGTATATCACATAGCTACATTAAAGTTTGTTTGCCATCAGTACAACCTGTCTGCATTCAGAATTAATAACAATATGTATTTTTTGCAAGGCTAAAATAGACAGCAGAGGATGCAAGGACATACAGTATGTAGAAACTTTTGGACTATAATTCGTTTCAATAAAAAAAAAAAAAAAAATCAATATCTTATACATTTCACTTAGAAAAAACAATAGTTTTCAAGGTTTTCCTTATGTCAGTTATAATAAATAACCGAATGAGGAATTCCACTCACCTTAGGTCTCTTAGATGCTGTCAGCCAATCTACGTCCGGGTCTTTCGCAGAATCATCAGCCTCTGCTCCAATGAAAACAGCAGGTCTGGCTTTTGACAGTCCTGCTTTTCTTTTCCATCCAAACGACTGCATCTGAGAGCAGGAAATATATATGCATGAAACAATATAAAGAAAAGTACAAGAATTAGAATATGGTGTGCTGATTACGAATTGTGACTTTCACATAAGAACCTAAATCATCTCCTTGCTTGCACTTACAAGAGATGAAAAATACTTGAGAACCAATTGCACATCCAACTTTGAGTAATTATATAGTAAAGTTTCCCAAAAGAAAAACGACTGGGTCTGTTTATGTAAGAGGAAGGCACCAAAGAATTATGTAAGACATCTAAGGTGTATATCAGACTCGAGCAAGACTGACAAACTGGAATGTCCTACATTAAGAAGAGGAGGCAAAATGATATAAACGTGCAAAGACGATTATGAATTGTGAGGATAACTGCCGAAAGAAATCCAATGGTACAGGATAAGCAGTGTGGGTTAAGAGATTCTGGAACAGAGACGTGTGTTTGTCCTGAAGGCTTCTGTGCATAGGAGTTTCAGGTTCAGCAAAGGATGGGATAGGAAGAATTTTGAGAAGTACTTATAAAAAATGTATAGTACATAGGAATATGAGGTATAGATATCAAAGTATGTTACATCTTTCCTTTTTTTTCAGCACTGGCCATCCTTCTATGTTGTGGCAGTTTACTAGATGAATAAGTAATAAGATTTTCTAGTTCCCTCTAGCATAACCGAGCAAGTGCATATAGCAGACAGAATCTTAAATAGACATTTCACATTAATTAAAATCCCTATATTTAAAATCTCTCTCTATAAGCTAATTTGATTCACTTATACTTGCTACCCTAAATAAACTATTAATAAAATTATGACTATGCCTCGCCTTTCACCCTTGTGTGGCACTTTTTCCTACTCAGGAAATCATGAGATTGGCTCCCAAAGATAGTTTGTCTTTCCAAAAACCAAATGGTGATAAGGAAAGGCTAGTGATGTCACTCATGTTGCAGCATCTGTCAACTCAACAACCTTAACGAGTCCACCGATATATGTTTGAGGACAAAGACGTAACAGAATCTACATACATCAGTCCCACAAAATGAGCAATACACATTAATTGGTTAATTATTTATGCTATATAGTCTAGGAGAAGAAAAGAGGGAATTCCACCTTTGTGTTTCCCAGCATTTCAGAGGCGGCAACCACCAAAGCACAGGGGATACAAGGTCTAGTAATTCCTCCCTCCTCGATTTTTTAATACTACAAAACAACTGACAGTAGAAGTTTGGCTACATAAGGTATAATGATATATTACTACTCTCTTATTTTGTTATACAGAAGTTCCCCTACTTATGAACAACCGAGTTACAAATATTCACAGATTCGAATAAAAACATATCCATTATCTAACATGTATTAATGCATGTACTGTTGTACTGTACTGTATTATTACATTATTATTACAACATAAATATACATGAATACTGTCTACTTTAGGTTTTCCATATTACTTAAGTGTCTTTAGCCTAAGTATAGTACAGTACTGTATATGTATGTACCATACAATATTTTTTTTCTACTTACGAACAGACTTCTGTAATCTATCTCGTTCGTAAGTTGGGGAGTGTCTGTATACGGTTTGAAATAAGAATACATATCTAAATATTTAAAAATTGTATACACACATTTTGTATATGATACAAAGAATGGGCACTCTGTTTAAACAATTTAGGTTATAATGCACTATCCAGTGCTATGTACCCAAGCTCGAGAGTGGTGAATTTCACACCCAAAATTCCCTATCACTTTTTATGCAAGATATCATGAGTGTTTCCAGATTTAAAGCAACTATTTCTATTTCGCATAGTATATGGTATCTTTTGTATAAAATATATACAGTATACTATTACCAGCAATACTAAGTTAAGATATAACATTATGAGAGCATCTATCTAAGATCTAAAAATCATAACAGTTACCCAGTAATTATAAATCTATTCCTATAGCACTTCTTAATATGGCTGAGTGATGAAAATCCAGAATAAAATAATTCGCTACAACCACTAATTACAGGTGATTTCTACTTGTTCTGATTGTCATTGCCATAAAACCTTATATATATATATATATATATATATATATATATATATATATATATATATATATATATATATATATATATATATATATATATATATATATATATATATATGCAACTAAACCTAACGTAAGCAGATGTCAATTAACAATTAAAAAATACATTCTTTTCAATTATTTACCAAATATATTTACTCTTCGAGCTTAAAACCTTAATTCTACTTAGGTTAAGCATATCAAGGTTCATTTACTTGTTCCGGTTTTACGTCACGGACTCCCTTTTCTATCAAGGGCTAGGACTCATTTACTTAAGATACTGAAATTGTAGAAAATGATAAAATGTTGTTAAGTAATGGATGCATACATCTTAGTCATATTGCAAATCACAACAGTTATACTATATTCCTCAAATATCTCGAGGACAAATGCTTATGAACGTGTCATATACCTGGTATGCCAGAATAATGACAAATGCACTAAAAGTTTCAATAAGCAGTACTGGGTATATCCACTCATTCAGATTGTGACTGATCTATGTAAAACTTGACTTCTGTTGCCCTTGCCCAACCTTAACCCCTCTTGCAACTGTACATATGCTTAAATTAGCTCAATCTTAATACCATACAATCATTAACTGTTTACAACCCAAATTCAAAACTGGTAGAGCATTAAAAGAATAACTTATGAGTTAATTACATATCAGCATTATGTAGGTGTTTATCTATCACTTGCTACATGAGTAGCACTTAAAGTCCTCCAACACTCCGACCTTTATACACTTGGTACCTGTCATACCTAGGATGCCTAAGAGATGAGAAAGAAGGATGCAGAACACTCGTTTACAACCACTAATTAATAGCTATTTTCCACTCCATTCTGGAGACTGGTGGTTAATGATCTATATAAACTTTAATCAACAGTATGCTGCCTAACCTAACCTTATGCAAATAAAAAAAAGCCGATTGCGTGCATTAAAATTAAAGTTTAAGCAGAAATGCGATAACACTTAGCAGAAAAAAAAATCGCTTACACTGGACCTTCACCCGCAATGTAGTAGGTTGGCCCATGGTATCAATAGCACGTTGCAATACTACAGGTGAAGGGTCTTGTGGACTTAAATAAGATTGTCTAGGGCAGGCCGATGTTAGTCTTCCTTCAGTCACGGTTTTATTTCTAAGCCTACATCAACACCGAATATTCTTAGATATTCGTAACACATGTCTTATCATCCCTTCACATCTGACAAGTCACAATACTCCCCATCTCTATTTATCTCTATATTTTCTTCGTTCCCAGGCATGATGAGGATAGATTTATATTTTCGGCCCGTCCTGGGTTACAATCATTATTTAAAAAAAAAATAATTAAAAAAATAGGTCGAACATATACGAAATTGACTTAGCGAATGATAAACAAGAGTCTATCCAAGACCTACTCCCAAAACTTTTACTATAGCACCCGTCTCATCCAAGACCATTTTAAGCTGTTTTAGAAAGTGTCGACTTTTAGGATTAGGTCAACTTCGGTTAGGCTAAATTTCCGACGAAATTTATTCAAAATCCATAGGAATAAAAAATTTCACAGCCAAAGGGAGACGGGTGAAATAATAAAAATTTACCCAAAGTATAGAGTTTTTCCATGTGCACTGCACCCTAACCTCACTTGAGTCGGGGATATACTCTGGAAGTGACACATTGTTACGGTACATTAAACTTTAATTCAAAGGCCTCTTTAACCTTTCTTTGTGCCCTAACCCAACGTAGGTAAGACCCTTCGTAACACTATATTATAGTCTTTCTTTGTGCTACTAATTAAATAATGCACATATAGGCAAAAAGTTGTTATAATGCTATATTATATCCAGCCAGGACCATAAAATATCCTAAGGATAATATTCTTCAAAGTTCTTAATGAAATTTACGCATTTGTCATACCTGGGATGCCTGAATGATGAGCTCGCGAGTGAGAACCACTTATTTACACCCACTAATAATTGGCTATTTTCCACTCGTTGTGGTCGTCACTGATCTATATAAAAACTAGGATTTGACGCCTAAGAAGACGTCCAACTTCTACTTATTAAGAGTAACTACGATACTAGCGCCCTCGTGCAACTAGTGAAAATACTACTACTCTTGATAGAATAACGTACATATACTGTACATACACTTATGCCTCATTTCCCCTTGTAAGGGGGGTGGCCTAGCCAAGAAACGCACATTCACCACGAAACTGGTGCCAGAAATACGCAATCTCAGTTATGATGACAAGCTGACAGAATTTGACTTACCATCACTCGAAACTAGAAGAGTGAGGGGGGATATGGTGACAGTCTTCAAATTCCTTCATGGTTATGATAGAGTGGATAGGGATCGATATTTTGATTTGGCTGGCTCTAGAACTAGAGGTTATAGTTTGAAGCATCGTAAGAAAACTTCTTTGCAGGATGTAAGGAAGTGCTTTTTCAGTGTAAGAGTAGTTGATAATTGGAATTGGCTAAGCGAGGAGGTAGTTAATGCTATCTCAATGCATAGTTTTAAGGACAGGTATGATAAGTATCACTAAGTATAAAATGGAACCGATGAGGAGACGGGAAGATACGAGCTTTGGGCTCTTTCCCGTAAACACAATTAGGTAATCACACTTCAACCACTCCTCTCGGCTCCTTGGGGATAAAGAGTGCCACGTCTCCCCCCTTCCACTCTTCTTGGGTCACCCACAAGGTAGGCGGGCAAGGATAATCTACAACGAGGCTCGACAGCCGCAGCTGGTTTACCCCCACCGCTTCATCACATGGCAACTCCCCTGACACCCGTCCACCATAGTTCATTGAGCTAGCAGGCGCGAGAAATCCCGTTGGGCCGCGTCATGTGCTAGAATAGCACTCTAAGTAAATAATAGAGGAGGCGTAACAAAGGCTTATCCTCAAAGTACAAGTCCAAGTACTCATGACTACTTGCAAATTATATTAGCTTCATTATAGAGTGATAAGGAGTAGCGTGAAACTAGTGTTGCTACTATGGCTCTAGATAGTTAACCTCTAGTTTCCCTTCAAACTCGAATTATGATA